>PVIH01012887.1:0-61244 GCA_004025045.1 Sigmodon hispidus
GTCTGCTCCCTGCCCAGGGAGGGGATGGGGAGTTGCAGAGGAAAAAAATGACCAGATGTGTTGGGAGGGGGAAGAGACCTTGAATAAGGATATACAGGGATGGAAAAAAAAAATTCAGAGGGAAAGATGAACACAAAGAAAATATAGGTGTAGCAATCTTATTTGTATTTCTTCCCTTGATAAGCCATGCTTATCATTCCTATCCTCTGTATAGTTATTGTTAACTCTTCCACATTTTAAATTCTTTTTACTGTGTTTTTTTTTGATAAATACAAAATAAAGAAGGAAGAAAAAAAAAAGTTACCTTAACTCAAAGTGAGAGTCATTAAAATAGCATGACAAAATAGCATAGGCTATGAACCAGTGGGATAGACCAAAAAAAAAAAAAAAAAAAAAAAAAAAAAAAAAAAAAAAAAAAAAAAAAAAAAAAAAAAAAAAAAAAAAAAAAAAAAAAACAAAACAAAAAAAAAAAACACCTCAAAACAAAACAAAACAAAAAAACAGAAACAAACTATCACATATGATCACAGGTTTAAGGAGCAAAGGTATTAAGACCACTTAAGCATATGGGGTATATAAGAAGCTTTTCTAATGCTGTAATAGACACCATATCCTAAAGCAGCTTGGAGAGAGAAATATTTATTTGGCTAACATATCTTAGGTCACAGTCCATTGAGGAAAGCCAAGGCACGAACTCCAGGTGGAAACATGTAGGCAGAAGCGGAAGTATAAGCTGTTGGTTTCGAGCATGAGAAGAGACACACACACTCGCACTATCAAGGCCACTCGAGGGTTTATTTAAGAGAGTTCCCAGGCCGGTACAAAAACAGAAGCAGAATAGAAGGAGAGGTCGACCAAAACATGGCGTCTCTTTTTAAGAGAGGGTGTGTGCACGGGTTCACGCAGCCACACCCAGGGGCGTGCCTCTGTACAAAGTGCATCCCACTGGAGCCATGTTGGCTCAACCACGTGGAGTGCCAGTAATACTTACATAAGCCATGAAGAAATGCATCTTATTAGGTTGCTATTCGTGACTTTCTCAGCCTGCTTACTTATATCACCCAGGACCATCTGCCCAGGGGTGGCACCACCCATAGTGGACTGAGACCTCTCATATTATTCTTTAGTCAAAAAGGTGCCTTCACAGGCTTACCTACAGGCCAGACTTATGGAAGTATTTTTATTCAACTGGAGATTCTCACTTCCCAGACACATCTAGGTTTTTGTTAAGCTGACAAAAACCAAACTAAACCAAACCAAAACAAAAATAACCCAACCCAAATCCAACCAGGATGCTGGAGAACCTATACCTGCATCTTATATAAAAAATTAACTCAAAGAGATCCAAAGACTTAAACAGAAAAGCTCAAATATAAGTAAATCTTTTAGAAGCGATAACATTCACCTTGGCCCTGGCACTGTATTGTGCTTCAGTAGACATGAGCAGTTCAACTAGGGGCTGGAGTCAGAAGCCTGAATTTAGTAAAAACCTTTAAAAGGTAGACTGTAGTATGAGGTCATTGAGGGTGTCCCTTTAAAGAAAATTGCAGGGTGCTTCAGGACCTCCTTCATGACTCTCACATCCCAGGGCCACCTTGTCCTGAAGACCTAAAATGATGTGGTGTGGCCAGTATGAACTGATGTCTCCTAGGATGTGAGCTCACATCATTTGCAAAGATGAAATATTGATTTCAGGTGTTTCAGGTTGTAGTAGTAGAAATCTGAGTACTACTGCTTTGAAGCAAACATTGAAAACACTACTCTTTATTGGTCATATGCTGAATGTGCCTTCCTGAGACTTTAGGATGCCCTAAGGTTAAGGGATCTTGGGTAGGCAGCTACACATGCTTTCTTTCTCTCTGCCTTGGAATAGCTCAGGTTTTCAGGGCACAGAGGTAGATCCTGCCTCAGGAGCTAGTGCAGATATCAAGGTTAAAGTATATGAATATTCACTGACTGCATGTGGAAATACCACTAGAATTAATAGTGGAATGATGAATTCAAGGAAGGCTGCCCCTGCTGGCCTGAGCCATGGTCCCATGGCAGCGTAGTTGGAAAGAAAAGCAGGAATCACAGGAATTAAAAAATCTGCATACTTTGGACTGTCCTTTGATTCAAATTATGTAGAATTAAGAAATGAATTGAGCATAGGATATTGTATTTGAACTAAATCTTGCCAAAGGCAACGGATAGAAAATAGAAAAATATTTTATTAAATATTAAAATACCACTGGAATTATTTTAATAGAATAAATAAAAGTGTTAAAGTTGGTACTGATTTAAACTGTCAATCAACAAGTTTGTTTATACATTAAAAACATTCTCTAGGGCTGGAATGTAGGTCAGTTGAGTGCATGCCTAACATGTATGAAACCCTGGGTCCAATCCTCATAGTTACATTAACTGGGCATGGTAATACATGAATATAAACCTAATACTTGGTAGGCAGAGGCAAGTGGGTCAGAGGCTCAAAGTTGCCATTGGCTACCCAGTCAATTGAAGTATCAGACCCTTTCCTCATCCAAACCACTACAATCTCTCTCTCTCTCTCTCTCTCTCTCTCTCTCTCTCTCTCTCTCTCTCTCTCCCTCCCTCCCTCCCTTCCTCCTTCTCTCCCTCCCTCTCTCTCTCTCTCTCTCTCATATATATATATGGCCAACCACCATTTCTCATTTAAAACACTGTAGAAAATAATTTAAAAAGTTAATATAGTCAAAATTCCACCACAGATAATTACCATTTGTAAATATGTACAGACTGGCATTCATTGGTCAGTAGAATATGACATATTTGCAAAGCACTTACATAGCTGTGGCCATTATACATACTTTAGAGAGGCATAAGTTACATGCAAGACTGTACCATTTATAGAAGGATTTTAATTATCTGAGTATTCTGGTATACAGTCAGTCTTGAAAGCAATATCCCACTATACTAAGAGATGAGTATTATTCATCCCAATTTTGTACTATGGATATGTATACTTTTTAAATATATGCTGTATTTATTTATATTTATGTATATATACGTGTGTGTGTGTATGTGTGTGTGTGTGTGTGTGTGTGTGTGTGTGTGTGTGTGTGTATGCTATACCTTTATTTTTTTTCTTCTACCAAACATCTTCTGGATCATAGCTGTATATCATCTGACTCACAGGTGCTCAATATTTCTTTTTTTTAATTATCTATTTATTTATCAACATCAATTACTATACAAAAGACACATTTGTATTGAAATTTCTTAAAATAAAAAAAAGAAAAAAAAGAAGAAAAAAAAGAAATTTCTTAAAATATTTATTCAATATTTTACTGCATAGATAACTTAGTTCTGTGCTGTGTGCTAGAGGTGTACTGGATTAGCAGGTATGGAGCTTTCTTTCTTTAACATTAGAAACAAGTGGGAACTCAAGCAGTTAAATCAAACCAAGTAAGTTCTGTGTAGGCCTTTATTTCTCTTGTAGCACAGAGGAAGAATTCCGCATTCGGTTGGATGATGAATTGGCTAATACTTCCATTCCCTCTATGTTTGTCATTAAGTATCTGTCTTTGTGATCTGACTGTGATGATCACCATCGAGGCTAAGTGTTATGTTGTGATACGTGAGTACCTATGCCTGGTGGAGACGGCCCCACGCATCCAGGTGGCATGGTAGTTGGCATGGGTGTGGGAACCATGGAAAGAGGTACTCCTGTGCTCACATGGAGATTTTATTACAATAAGGATTAGTGGAAAGAGAGAGAAAAGAAAGGAGAGAGAGGTCAGAGAAGGGGAGGAGTGGGGAGTCAGGGGAAGGAATAAGAGGACGGACAAGCCAAGGGGAGAAGTCTTCTTAAAGACTGATTGATGTTGGGCGGGCCAGGTTATTGCTTATTGGCTACGACTGTTAGCCTCTGAAGCCACGCCCTCCCCTGAGTTATGATGTCAAGCTCCATTTAAGAAGAATTCTCACAGCTGAATCTCACCTTTGTTCTCTCTTTGGGAGCAGTCCTCATTTCTCTCTCCCTCCCTCTCTCTCTCTCTCTCTCTCTCTCTCTCTCTCTCTCCTCTCTCTCTCTCTCTTCTTTCTTTCTCTTTCCCTTCTCTTCTTCCCCTTCCCCCTTGTCTGTTATCATAACCACACCCCTCTATCATAATAATAAAGACCTTTTATGTAGAAACAGCTTCTCAGTGTGTCCTGCTGTCCACAGCCACATCCTTCTGCCACGTCCTCTACGAGCCTCTCCATTCATAGACAACCGCTGCCAGATAACTGGGTAATTCATTATCGTATCATGCCAGATGGCACAAAATTCTAACAAGGACTCCAAGAAGTATGTCAGGACCTAATACCAATCACCACAATGCGAAGTATAATCGTGTCTACTTTAGTTTCTCATGGCAATGGCTAGCTTTCAGTAAGTGACAAAATACTTGTGATAATCAATTTAGGAGGGATAAACTATTTTGACTCACAGATTCAGAGGTCTCACTCCATCCTTTATTAGTTCTGTTTCTTGTGGCCATGCTGACCCAGTACACTATGGAAGAAGTGAATGGTAGAGGAGGCTGCTTGATGTCATGGCAACTGGGAAGCCAATGAGTCAGAGAAAGAACTTGGCACACCTAGTTCCAACATCTCAATGGAACATGAAATGTCTGTTCAACGCTTTGAACCATTTTTAATCTTGGGTGCATTTTTTTTGTCTATTTCAATTTTGGTTTTTACTTCTTCCTATGTTCTGTTTTGAGTACTTTGACAGGCGTGTCTTCTCTCAATAGCTTTGCCCTTTTACTCTCTGAATTTTGTGTTTTAATAAGCAGAGCACTTTTGTGCCTGCTTGGTCCAATTAGCGGTCCTTAAAGTGGTTAGTACTTACTCACTATGTCCATTTAAGGGTCTATTTGTGAAAGTCTGACGTAGTTACCTCAGTATCATGTGACCATCCCCCTCCCCACCACACACACACACACACACACACACACACACACACACACACACACACATACACAGAGTGGGGAATAGGAATGTTGGCCCCTAGCCCAGCAACATGCACACAGTAGGTCTTCAGAATATGTTGCATGGTTATATGTCAAGGGAAACTATTTTCCTGGCATCTTTAGAAGGAAAATCTTTAAGGTCTGTTCTTTGTGAGGATGTTTAGAAGGGCCTGTTGTTTTTTCTGATTCCTGCATTTTCCTTTGTTTTTCATGGAACTCTCAGCGCCGATTTCCTGTCAAGTTTTGCAAATAAATATCAAGGTCAGGGGCTGGAAACAGTTCTGGGGCTGTCTTGGTACCTCTTGATTCCACTGGGCCAAGAAATGCTTTCAAGCCTGAGGGCAGAAGTTTTTCAAAACAAGTCTGTTCCAGCAAGGGTGTGAGTCCCTTCTACCCGCTGGGCCTCTCCTGGCATTTTAACTACTTTGGGAAGAATCAAAATTCTGGAAAGCCTCTTAGTGTTTGTGAGTCACTAAAGGAGCTAGGTGATGAGGCCTGTGGTGATTTCTCAGTGAGAGGTTCCTGCAGTGGGAGACATGGGGCAGTGAGGTGGTGACAGACAGCCTCCCCAAAGGGCCCAGAGGTGGCAGGCTTCCTGTTCTGCCACATGGCTCCCTTCTGCTCTCTTAGCTGAGGCTGTTCTCAGGGGCTCTGATCCTGTGACCTGGTGATGCTTGTCCAGGCCTCCTATGTGTTAGAGCTGAAGGAAGTTTAGAGGAATTCTCCCTGAGCCTTGCTTATTTCTCTCCTGTTTGTTTCTTGTCTTTCGCATTTTTGAGGCAGACTCTGTGCCTGTGAACAAACACGCTGGACAGATTCAAAGAGGACCTCTGTTCAGGAGCTTCTTGGCTCACTTAGAATGACACAACACCCTTCCCTGTTCCTAAGACTTACAAAGAAGGGATGCTGTCAGGTGTCTGTGGCTCTAGGCCCAGGCTGGGAATGGCTGAAGTAGGGCCTTGGCCAGACTGCTATGCCTTCAGTAGTGACTGACTAGTGGGTGGACAGTAAAGGTCTTCATCCAGAGGGTTTATAGTCTTTCTAACCTCTTTCCATCAGCCTCTTCACCCCATTTGAAATGAGAAAGTGACATTTCCTCAGTTACATATAAAACGTTTCAGCCTGGTTCCTGGAGCCCTATGGGAACTTGGGCTGCTTAATTCTTATCCCGCCCCCATATACATCCACCACAGCATACATTCAGTGAATTATAAAATTACTTCCAGACAGCAGAGCCCTCTAATTTGGGAACAGTGAGACAATCTAAATGACACCCCCCCATACACCACCACCATTTTACACACACACACACACACACACACACATACACCATTGGATCTGACTTCATTATATGCGACTCTGAATCTGAATGTGGCTACATCCACTCTGCTTTTTTCCAGTGATGGAAAGGTAAGAGAGACTGAGAGGCTCTTAGATGCCTGCTCCTCCCCTGACCAGCTCTGCCTCTGGCACACCTGCTGTGTGGCTTCCTTTCACCCTTCAGTCCCCAGGGCCGACCTTGGACAAGCTCTCCTTCTGTCATGCTTGGATTATTACCACCACCTCCCACGTGTCTGGCAACCTCTTATTCTGGTCCACTTCCCCTTCATAAATCAAATGAATATGCATCCGACTGTCAAACCCTGGATTAAGATTCTTTTGTGGCTTCATCATAACAGATACAGCTCTGGCTCCTGAGTCTGAAGGCAGACCTTAGGTCCTATCAATTTTTCAGATTTTCTCTCCTCTTCTCCACCACCTTTTCACTTCCCCCACAAAACTTGATTGCACTGAACACTTAAAATGACTACCACATACACTGCCCTCCCGATCCTCCATATCTTTGCTTACCTGTCCATTGTTTATTTATCCATGCAGTCAACAAATGCTTTAGCTTTATTATCATGAACATTTAAAGCTTTGGCATGCCCAGCATTACCCCTGGGAATTCAGTGGCAGCAACTTCCTTTCTCTTTCTGGAGGTTATTATTCCCCCCCCCCTTTCTAAAAGAGGCAAAGAAGAGCAGAATCACCAACAATGTAAGCATGGCGGAATGTAAGTATGGGGAAGAAATCTGACAGAGGGCCTCTGAGAGTGAAGGTGTACTAAGGAGGCAGTTCCAAAGGATGGGCAATGAGTGTGGGAAGGAGGCACACTGCAGTTAAAAACCTGAAGAGAGACTTGAGGGAGAGCGACCGGGAGGTGCATGCTCACCTGGAGCCATTTATGGGGGCCCTTGGGAAGCTCTGGGTCCTGGCTTGGGATCAGTCACTTTCTTGTTTTCTCTTTAATATAGGCCAAGAAGCAAACCGTCGCCACTTTGGACTCTGCTCTCCTGGGCATATTCACTTCTGTGCGCCCAGGATTTCCACCACAAATTAAAGGTCTTTGCAACTTTCAGCCATGTCCTTGAGAGTCAGTGCAGCCTCTGTCACGGGTTATCTCTTAGCATAATTATTTCTATTAGACAGCACGGGCACAGGGCCCCTGAAAGCAGTGGTTCTTCATTCATTATGTATACAGTGTACAGAAGAAGGTACCAGATGTCATCATAGATGGTTGTGAGCCACCATGTGGGTGCTGGGAATTGAACTCAGGACCTCTGGAAGAACAGTCAGTGCTCTTAACCTCTGAGCCATCTCTCCAAAGCAGTGGTTCTTAACCTGTAGATTGCAACTTCTTTGCAGGTCAAATAACCCTTTCACAGAGGTCACCTAAGACTATCTGCATATCAGATATTTATAATATACTTCATAACAGTGGCAGAATTATGGTTATGAAGTAGCAGTGGAAATAATTTTTTGGTTGGGGATCACCATAACATGAGGAACTTATATTAAAGGGTCACAGTGTTAGGAAGTCTTAGAGGCACTCCTTCAGACATGTAGGGGAAGTGGAGTTAGATCACTAGGCTTTCAGGAGCATGCATATGGCCACGTAGAATGTATTGGAAAGAAATGGTAAAGTATCCTTCACACCCTGGCCTGCTCTGCAGGCGGGTGACTGTCAATAGGGTTCTTTCTTGGCACTGATTACACAGCTGTAAGCCCTACCTAAAACAGATGAAATTAGCATAATGGGCAGGGCTCAATTGGACCATTTGTTAAAGCCAAAGAGATGGAGTCAAATGCACCCCTCTGGAGACCAGAACTCAATGTGCAGAGGCTTTTGTTCTTGGCCAGGCTGCTCAGTGGTCAGGGGCCAGTTGTTGGTCAGAAGGCAAAGATGAGAACCAGGTGTCAAGAAGGGGCTCCTAGAAAGACAGAACAGCTCAGTGCCACCTAAAATCACTTATGAGTGTGTCTCTGAGGGTATTTTTAGACCGGGTTCATTGAAGTGGAAAGATCCACCCTAGGTGTAGGCAGAACATAAGATTCCACGGGTTGGGTCCTCCACTGAAAAAAAAGAGAGAGCAAGGTGAGCATGTATCTTTCTCTGCTGCCTGGCTGTGAATGCAATGTGACGTGCGGCCTCGCACATCCAGGACTTCCCTGCTATGACTGCCTGTTCCCTCAAACTGCAAACCAAAATAAAGCCCTCCTTCTGTACGTGGTTTCTGTCAGGTGTTTTGTCTCAACAGTGATGAAGGTAACTAATGCAGCATCCAATGCACAGCTCTTGTGTCTGGAATCTTGGTGCTTTTGAGTCAAGCTGGGATAAAGACAGGGTAGGTAGGCCATGCCCTGACTGCAGAACAGGGACTCTGAACTAGGTAAAGGGGAGAAAAGTCATGTTCAGTTATTGACCCAGCAGTAAGCTCTCAGATGCAACCATGCCATCCCCTTGGAGCAGATCTCCACTGTTGTATAGCCACATTCAGGGACTGGGGATATCTTAGTACTTCAATGGGGAACTCGCCTCTTTTGGCAAAGCATCCATTTTTCTTCTGTTGCCAATAAAAATCCCAGTCCTGTTCTTTCTCCTCCTCATCCCTCTATTGCTTCTGACAGAGTTTGCCAGTTAGCTGAGGTCAGGATTTCCTTTTTACAAACAACCTGCTTTCAGTCAGCGGGGCCAGAGGTTTCCTAAATTACAAACCCTCTCATTTCTTCTGCCCCACGTCATCCTGTCAGTTTGCATAATCACACAGAATGGAGGGGAATGGAAATGCTCAGGGAGATACTGGCAGAAAGATGTGCTATAAGAATGTACCACTCCGGG
Source organism: Sigmodon hispidus (assembly GCA_004025045.1). NCBI lineage: Eukaryota > Metazoa > Chordata > Mammalia > Rodentia > Cricetidae > Sigmodon > Sigmodon hispidus. The sequence continues at coordinate 9,139 of PVIH01012887.1, forward strand.
AGTCTGAAAAAGACCCTGCATGGATACATGGATAGGGAGACCTTTGTAACTGATGCTGCCAGTGTCTGCAGAGACCAGCAGCAGTCTCTCATCTCCAGGTTCTGTTAAGCAAATGGCCTCCTTTATAGTCATTTGAATTGAGAAACATCCAGGTCATATGCAAATGTTTTGAAAAACAAATGGAAAATGTTATTGGGAAACATGTGTTTGTTTACTTTGCATTTGTAAAATTTGATTTGAAGAAAAAAATTTAAAGCTAAAGAATGACCTAGGATTGAGACACTTAGGTTTAAAAAGAGGTAAGAAGGTGGTGCCGGCCCCCATCCCTAATCAAGAAATTATCTTCACTTGACAAACATGCACAAAGAAAACTTAATTTTATCCAGTGAAATCTCACTGGGCATATTAACCACATGTAATCATAGGTCCCATTCCTAGCAGTAGATAGTCAATACAAAGTGAACTCAGTGGTATTCTGTAGATTATTTTTTATCATATTGCCTTGTTTAGGCTTTTTTTTTTTTTAATTTCACTGCTTTCGTATTATGGTTCCTGATTTTGATTTTGAGTGTGTGTGTGTGGGGGGGGGGACTTTTTTTCTTGTGTGTTTCCCATTCATTCATTTCTTGCCTGCTTATTTTCTAAAGAGAGTAAATGCATGGAGTTGACTAGTTAAGAACATGGGGGAGGATGGAGAGGAGCTGAGGGAGAGGAAAGTATGATCAGAATATATTGTAGGAAAAAATATTATCAGTTAAAAACAAAACACACTCAGGAACCATGATAAAATGTGTTAACTGGGTACAGAAGGCCAGATAGAAGGCCCTGAAACCTGGACAGGGACTCTGACTTGACCTGGTGTTTAGTGACAGATTGAGGTGACAAAGCCAACTTTGGCTTCCAGCTCAGCTCAGGATATTTTCATGATCCAGCAGGGAGGCTTAAGGTCATGACTTTCCTTCTTTGACTGTGACCTTTAAATGGAGAGGAGGGGGGATGTGGCCTCTGAGTGCAAAGCATTTAACCCAAGTCTTATAATCTACTCAGTGCAGCCGGCCAAACTAGACAGCTCTGGGCCCTAGCAACATAAGCAGCCATCTGGAAAAGCACCCACATCAGAAATGCCTTCTGCCAGCCCAACCACTGTTTCTGTTCATTTTTTCTATTATTTCTCTCCTGATAGGGCTGTGGTCTTGCACCTCTAAATAGCATCAAGCTTACATTTCACCCTCCATTTAACTTCTTTTGTTTTCTGGCCACTCATCAATTCTTTAAGGTTCAGGCTTCCAGGTGTAGGGTTTTGTTCCCCTTTGTCAGCTGGCTGTACTGCTTTCCCAGTTTAGCCTGCTACAGCATTCTTCTAATCTAGTCTGTTGTCCGTCTCACCTTTATGGCAGGTTTTGCCCAGGCCTATTTCATGCTTTGAGTCTGTAGGATCCTGTGCCGTCTTACTGCTGGCCTCCATTAGTACCACTCACAGAGACCTTTCTAGAATGTCAATGAGTTCTCTAAAATCCACTAACCAAAGGCTTGAGAACGGGGGCCTGTTTTTCACCTTGCTTCTAGGCCCAGACCCACAATACAAAGCACGTCTATAAGGTTATGACTGTATTGGAGAAGTTGATTCTTCATGAGCAGGAAAAAAAATGTATATGCAAACTTAGAATATAATAGTAGGCAACATTAGAAAACCCACTAGGCATTGATCTAATCCTTTTAAATATTAGCTTATTTTTCCTTTATAATCTTCAAAACAGCTCATTGTTATTCCCATTTTAGGCAACCAAGAATACAGTGAGATGGTTGGCTTTGCTTTGCTTGGGATTGCAGGCAGTCTGCCCACAGAGTTAGTGTGCAAGTCATTAGAAAGTCCAGTTTCACAATGGAGAAAATAATGATCCTTTTCACCTCATGTGCACCCACATTCCACTGTGCCTCAGTTTCCCTACATGTAACATCTTACTCAGTCTGACCATTGTTATGTCCACAAACAAACCCATTTCAGATTTCCATCCTCCTCATTCTCCTCAGATCATTGTCCAGTCATCTTCCCTGTGGCCTAATAACCATTTCCCCATACCTTCTCTTTCTTCATCACTACAGCCCATTGTCTCCTGAGCCAGGGTGATCGTTGCAAAAATAAATCAGATCAAGTGGCATCCCCATGTCCACCCTTCAGTGGCTCTTCCTTCATTTAGAATATCATCTATAAACTCTGTTTCCATAAGGAGCCTTTCTAACCTGAGTGCATCTTATACCCCCACTCACTAATTTATTCACAATTTGTTTCTACCAACTTTACTGTGAAGTCAGCTATTGGATCAAGGTCACCTTGCCCCATGGCACCTAGGGCAGAGCCACATGGAGATGGCTAATTTTTGGGATAGAATATGAACAGCCTAAAGGCAGAGGTAGGTGGGGGAGACATTCAAGAGGAGCCAACACTTTGTGATATGAAGAGAAAGAGTTTTGTTGAGGACAAAGGACTGGCTATGGTGTGAGTGGACTGAGGATAGAATGCTAGAATGTTCTGAGCAAAGACGAAGTGGGATTTTTGATCTATGTACTGACCAGAGGTATGGAAGGCTTGCTCATTACAGCAATGGAAGGTAATGCTGAGAGGCAAGGACAAGCTGTATTTGGAGGCTCTGGAATACTAGAAATCTGAGCTTCAACTAATGGTCAGTGGGGAGCGCTTGAAATGGTTGGACTGGGGGATGCCATGTTAGAAGTGGCAGAGAATTTATCTTCTGAGTGTACAACCCCCACTTTGACTATTTTTCATACTTTCTTCACCTAAGATCTGATAATATCATCACTTCCCACCTCTACCTCTTCAAAGATTTTTCTCTTTCACTTTCAACACTTTCACACTGGACACCTAGTTATTCAAGTGAATTGGTGTAGTGAGGACCTGTGAAGAATCCATAACACAGGGCTGATGAATGGGCCAGACAACTGTGTGTTTGGTTGTCATGTATTCATATATATGAATGTTGTGTTTCTCAGGTTAATTCTCAAGAGAAAGGGAGTTGTACAGTTTTATAGCCCTCTGTCTGTGATTAATATGGCAAATCACAGAGATATATGTTGTGAGTGTTCTTTTTTGAAGAAACTGCCTCATATTGCTCTCCCTTAGGTATTTAAGTGGGTAGATCTATGATCTGCAATCCAAGATAATTTATGCTTAATTCTGTTCTATTATAGATAAATTTCAGTGAGGATCCAGTTGATGTAGTCTGGGGAAATAAAGAGCTTTTCCATTCTCCAGTCCTTATGATGATCAAAGAACCAGCTGTTCCTTCCAGTTCAGTCCTAAAGGCCTGATAAAGCCATCACCAGGTTGTCCATATGGCTTCCTTTGGCTTCAGAGTTCTAATGCAAACAAGATTTTTCGCCACATATCCAAACCAGAAAGATGATACTGACATCCAAGGAGCATACAGTGCCGCACAAATCAAGTTTATTAATTTAAACACAAAATTAATGAAGAAAAAAATCTGTACACAACTGTGGACACAACACACCTTTTTTTTGTTTTGTTTTTTTAACAGCAAGATCAAAACTTCCTTTTCAGTCAGCACAGAGTACAAAACCACCAAATGAAGAGGCTTCACTTCTGTCCATGCCAGGTGAGACAGGAAACAAATTCCATTATTCACTTGAATAATTTGAAGAAGTCGCAATGACTAGTTTTAGCAGCAACATGGAATTTTAGAAAAGGAAACGGTCTACTACTGTGGGTCAAACCCAGTTCCTTCAATATAATGTGAGACAAAATTGATCCAAAGGTTAATTTCATGGCAACATAAAGTCCCAAATGAGACTGACTCCTGCCCATACAAACTCATCATTTTTGGAGGAATCTTTCTTATAACATGACAAACATGATCATTTGTCATTAACCCCCCTTCTGGTTTATGTCAATCATGTTAGTAGAGAGCAACATTAGCGTCTGTGCTGACGGCCAGACATACCCACGGTGGGTAAGGAACCTTTTTGGCCAGGGAGAAAAGACTGAACGGAGTGACGAGAAGTGTTGCTGACTCAGCTATGTGGTAATGTCCTCATTGATACAAACAAGAATCCCAGACACAATAATAATTCTGAGCACATGGAAGCTCTGCTAGGCTCCAATTAATTTTATTAATAAAATATATCTATCATCTATATTCTTTCTGTGGGATGAAGCATTTGAATAATCATTCTTTTCCAAGTAGTTACATATAATACATTAGTGTTGAAGATGAGAAAGTAAGGTGGGCCGGAAGACTTTTATTTTTTTTTTCAGTTATGAAACTGCTATGTCATTTTCATCAAGGCCCTTCTAAGCAACACTAAAAAAAAAATTAGAAAAATTGCTTGGATAAGAGATTGGGAAAATAAAATCTGTGTTGACACTTGACATTCATGCTTTTGGTCTTAGATAACATTATCAAAAAGATCCATTATCTACAATATTTATACCCAATACTTATTAGCTAAGGCACTGCAGGGGTCTGTGCCCAAGCTTCCTAAAAAGGTATTTCTACCTCATAATAGCATTTCCCTAAACAGAATGTAAAAGAATCATCCATTATTACAAATTTACACCAAAAATTCTTTCTGTACACGATTGTCTCAGTGATGTACATTTTACATGTTTAAATTAGACATACTTTAAACTACTTTGCATGTGCTAAAATTCAGAGTACTTGCTGTACTGTCAGGCCAAGGCCTTTAATTGACTATTTCTTATACTATTGGCCTCTCAATTATTTCATATGTTGAAGTCTGTCGGTGAATTATATGGTATGTGAATTATACCTCAGGAAATCTGTTTTTCGAAAGTCTTTTCATAAATAAGTAGCGATGTACAGATTGCCCTGGGGAGACCGAAAAAGTAAACCTTGAGAAAATACCTCAACTCTTGTCCAGACATTTCAGTCTTTGTTGTGGAATCAAGTTTGCTGGGTTGGAGAAGCTGTTTATGTCACATTTGCTGAAAACCAAAGTGTCTGTAGGTCTTTTCTTCACAGGTTTGAACCATGTAGTTAATGTAGCCAAGACACATCACACTGTGCTAGAACATTCTCATGGCTTATTTTCATTGGATTCACAGTACTAGACTCAACAGCTGTTCTTAAGAAATACACATGATCCTCCATTAACTGGAAGGTAGCAGTCAAGACCACAGCCATCCATATGTTGAAATTGGTACATTCTGCAGTCCAGCACTGACACAAGACTGAGGCCTGTTGGATTGTCTCTGGCTTCAGGGCAGTCGTGCAGTGTCAAATTGGCACAAGGCTGTCACAGGTACTCTAGTTCCAAGGCATGATGCAGAGCCATGAGGTCCGAGTGACTGGAGACCCTCCAGAAGGGCATAGTATGCTGCAGAGGGTAGACATATGGTAAGGACAGAGAACCTGACCAACACAAATCCTCCACAATCTCCTTTGGAGAGACACTTCTATGTTTACTCCCATTTCAGTAATATAAAAACTGCCAGCCAGCATAATCATGTCACATATACTTAAGATACAAAATCACCCTTCTAAGAACAATGGTGTGAGTATCCATTTCTCTCTACTAGATCTCCACTGTGACTTGAATGACAATTCCAAACTTTAGATAAAGTCACTGAAAAGAAACGGGTGCTTATATACCCCTTTTGGTTGTCAATGTGTAAAGTTTACAAAGCTTACACTTCACAGGTTGAGATGTTTTCTTTAGTTGGCAGTATTTGACATTTTTTTTTCTAAACAGAATCTTGCTCATAAATGAAGCAACTTTTCTTTTTCATGCTTATTCCATGTGGGAAAATGTGCAGATGAACATCTAAGACCAGTGTGAGTGTGTGTATCTACAGTTGCTTAAGCCATTAAAGCGCAAATCAAATTCGGACAGAACTGTCTGGGAACACCTGAACAAACCCGTGATGGTGGAAACAGGGTAAACCTTCTTCCACAGAAGCTGAAGCAGACTGCTGCTCAGAAGCATTTGAAAAAGTATTTATGTGGCAGCCAAACCCTTCTCTGAGAACAGTATTCTGTTTTCTTCCCGGGAAAACTGACTTCTCTCACACACAAAAATCTGAAGGCAGATGTATGATTTTCAATTATAGTTCTGAAGAATTTGAGGAAATTTCATAAGAAGTGAAAAATCTGTTACAGAAGCTGGACATCAGAGATTTGTAGGTAGTCTAAGATAGCTTATAAAGCTGTTATATAATGGCACACATCTTATTTAACATACTTATAAATAATGTTAAGACTGTTAGTATGTTAAAATTACCTGCTTAAGTCTTTTACTTTACTTTAACTCTAATATCAAGCATTTTAGACTTAGTCCTCTGACAGGCATTCATATATCTTTGTTACATGTCAATAAGAGAACAGTCCAGAAATGAATGCCTAAAATCTCCACAGATGTATAGGAAGTTGGCTCCCTTGGCACTATTAGATTGTAACCTATACCATGGCTCACTTACTTATTCAGTAAAAATTATCTTTTGTGCCTCTGGGCCCAATGGTTTAGGGACAGAAGAGTCAGAGATATAGATGGTGTCAGCTCACCCTCTCAGACTGTGAAACAGGAAATCACAGTATGCTAACGCGAGGAAACACAGTCACCTTTGCATAGGAAACTAGGGAAAAACCCCAAAGAGAAAAGGACATTTGGGCTGAGTGTGTGAGGTGAGCATTTTGGAAGGCTACTCAGATGGTGCTGGCTTTGAGGCATAGATAAAGCAGAGCTTCACTGACACTGACTATATGTGAGGGAAAGAGCCAGCTCCATAAACTCCAAATCACTTTACTGATAATAGTGAGGAGTACTGTTCTTTCAGGCTGTGTGGAAGGTGACTCAGTGGGCGTATTATTCGGCTATGGAAGGAATAGGAGAGATTTAAATAACAGGTGAGAACTGGACTATTACCTGGTCTGGGCTAAGTGTGAAGTCTGGCTGCTACAATGCTCCCTCCCTGTTCCTGTAGCTTTGCAAACTTGCAGCACCGTAGCACAGACTTTGCACACATAATCCTGTTTCTCACTGTGCTGATAGCAGATGTTGAAAAGTCCATGTGACTGACTCATAGAGGGTGCTGGCAAACTGATCATCTGCTGTATAAAAAGCTCGCTTCCTTTTTCTTATTAGAACAAGTTTCTGCATATTGTAAAACACTTTAAGACTACAGAATCATGTAGATAAATACTAATCACTTCTTTCCCTAACACTAAAATGACTGCTGTAAGCAGTATAACTATATTTTGATATATGTATACACAAAAATTATGAATGTATACAGTTCATACTACTCAGCATGCTCACTGCATCTTTCACTCACTTTAGATATATATATATTTTTTTAAAAAAAACTATTATTTTTCATAGTTTATTTAACTGCTTCCATAGCATCTATATTTATAAACTTTTTTATAATTAGCTTGTTTTCCATACCTTACATTTTTTTAGTTGTATTTATTTATTTATTTATTTATTTATTTATTTATTTATTTATTTTTGGGTGTCTATGTGTGTGAATATATATAAGTGAAGGAAGGCTAGAAAAGCTTCTCCAGAGTTCCAGTTACAGAGAATTGTGAGCCATTTCACATGGATTCTGGGAATCAAACTTAGGTCTTCTTCAAGAGCAGCAAATGTTCTTAACAGCTGAGCCATCTCCCCAGACACTACTTTATACCATTGTCAGGGATCCATTTTCTAAAGCTGCTGTTCATTTCTGTTCATCTTATGAAGTACACGAACTTCAGGATGCTAGCAGCATGCTGAAGGTTCTTTAAATGGCCAGCCAGAAGCTTTGGAACATCCACCTTCTCAAATATAAACTACTGCAGAGCTAGAATGCCCTGGAGGTAAGTATATTTGCTTCAGATAAATCCCCTTTACATATAACCACCATCAGTTCAAATTTGAAAGCTATTGGTCCACTGTGGAGTGCAGAATGAAATGAGTGACAGAGACATTGAAAAGGGAACTGATAAAAAAATCTGGACTTTGTTGACAAATTAAGGTGCAAAATATGCACTTTGATTCATAGGCTGCAAAAGCAGTTCTGGGAACTGTGTCTTCAGACAGGTGTACTATAGGGCACACTTAAACTGTCTAACTTTAAATCCAAATAACAATATCTAGAAAGAAGAAATTATTCAGAGTCCTGAGTTAGATTTTTTTTTTCTAGCATTGAGAACAAGAAACTTCACTTTCCCCCTTAAAGCATTAATAAACTGGAGCTAAGCAGCACCCTGAAAGCTACACCTATGATATGAGATAGCTCATCTCAGTGCAGGAGCATTGAAGCTACTCCTTGGAGTAGACTTGCCAAAGGCTTTGGATGAGAGCTGACAGACCCTAGAGACAGCTGCACTGAGATTATCAGCTCCAGCCTCAGCACCATCTGCTCACAGGAAGAATGGAAGTGAGGTCTGCTGTGGTGAGCAGTTTCATCCTCAAAAAACCAAAGGGACTCTATGCAGTGTCCACAGTCAAGTGGCTAGTTAATAGAAAATAGCCTAGTAGGGAAAGCCAGGGTCTCTTGTTAATAGATCATCAGATCAATATTTCATAGGGCAATATTTTTCTACCCAGAACATACCAATGCCAAGATTTTACATTTAACACTACTGAGGAAAATTGGGCGTTATGACTTGTGTGTGGTACAAGCATATTACTCTTGGCCATAAAAACAAATATTTCTTACATATAACTCTGGTTTTATCTAAGAAAGGGTGCCAAAAGAGGAACAGAGAGTACATGGCTTTGAAGAAGCCTCAGCTCAAGTCTTCCATTAGCCAAATGAGCGTCCTTTATGGCACTGTCTCCCCAAAGCTATAGTTTATCAGTAAATAATTTAGTGTAAATGATTTGTTTTTGCTTCCCAGTTTAGGGTTAAATTAAATGCCATTACCTATAGCCCACCATAGCTGCAGCAAGAACTAATACATAGCGCAAGAGCAAACTCCCATGGCTCAGGACCACTGGGCAGACAAGACATATCTACTGAACCATCTCATCACAACCAGAGGCAGTGTAAGAGAAAGAACAAAAAAAAAAAAAGATGATGGGGGGAGGCTCGGGCAAGCTGAGCATATGCAGTGTAGGAAGAATAAACAAGGCTAGAGAGGTTGATGGGTGGGAGTGGGACTCCTGGTTAGATACACAAAGGTGACAGATGAAAGGGGCTCCTTCCGGAAGCATCATCTGTAATTAGCCTGGAATGTCAACAGGCTGGAATGGTCTGTTCATTATTCAGGCTAATAAGGAAGGGAGGCTTTTCAGAGGAAATGCCCTGAGAATATAACAAAGGAGTTTAGATTTTTATCTTGTAAATGAATGGGGACAGAGGCTAATATTTGCTGAATATCTGAAAACACAGGGAAGGAGGGATTTGACATTATTCAGGGCCCAGGAAGAGAAAGAGAGATTTGGAGTTATGATTAGCTCATTACAGAGAAAGCTGTGTTGTAGTTAGTGTGCAGAACATGAGGCATGCAGAGAAGAGGGACATCTGAGTGGTCAGTGCCAGGGGCCATCTGAATGTATTGGATGAAGGACAACTCTTAGAGGACAGGAAATGGAGATACTTGCCATCCTTTACAAGGAGTAGCTTACATGGGCACTAAAGCCTAAAGGAACACTGGCTTTGGAGTCTTTGGAACCAAAATAGGTCCCAAGGGAAACACAATGACATGTTATTGCTGTTCTTCTTGCCTATAGGCATCTCCTTCCTTCTGAAAGGTTACACATGGGTGTCAGGTGTATCCCTTCCGGTTATACGTGACAACCATCACATTAAAAAAGCTATGTGTCCTGCTGTTCACATGGAAACTGAAGCTTGCACAATTATTAAAAATGCATTAATAAAAATCTATGATCTAAGAGCATCTGTTTGCAGGCATAATTATCGCACGGTCAGGAGTGTACTCACAGAATGGTCATTGGGGATCTGCTTGTAACACAATGCTAGAACCCCCTAAATGCTTAGCCCCAAAGGGCTGGTAAAATAATAGCACATCCACACAGTAGCACACTGGCCACTTAAAGGATTAGTGATTCTCTGTGTTCTGGTACAGAGAGCTGCCAGGACAGATTGTTGTGTGAGAAAGGAAATGCAGACAAAGTATACAGAATTACCATCTGCATTTCAAAAACATAAAACCTATCTGTGAGAGTGCGCACAAAACTTCTAAGCAGCTTGCACCCACAGAGGTTCACATACTTCTGTAGTTGTAAACAAAGAGACCTCAAAAGACCGATGGTTCTAACAGCTCACAGTAAAGCATCCAGGCCAGCAGGGCACATCCTGTACTAGTGTCTCTGCTTCCCTTTAGATTAGTGGTTCTCAACCTTCCTAATGCTGAGGTCCTTCTACAGTTCCTCAGGCTGCAGGGACTTCCAACCATAAGGCTACTTCATAAGTGCAATCTTGCTGCTGATTATGAATTGTAATGTAAACAGCTTCATTTTCAGATGGTCTTAGGCAGCTCCTGTGAAAGGATCCTTCCACCCTGGGATGGTTGTGACCTGTAGGCTGAGAACCGCTGCTTTAGGCAAAGAGAGCCAAGACTTAGCATGTAGTAAGTGATAACTGAGTATTAACAAATGACTTTGCAGTAATAAAGTAATTTCTACTCAGTGCTCAATCTCTGTGTCCCCCTTAGATAAAAAGCAAAGAATTCGACTGTATTATAAATGTTTTCTTTTTCCCAACAAAGGTGGCTTTCTCAAGAGTTTAAAATGGGGCACTACGGGCCAGGTATGGCTTAATTTAGGAACAATTTTTAAACAAAATCTTGGTCCAAACACAAAATCATGGGTGCTTGCCATTTTTACTCATTACTCACCAAAGATTTATCTGGGTCTCTAAAAAAATTAATCTTGCATTGCAAACTAAATATCACTACTTAATCATTCTGATTTTGAATGTTATGCCTTAATTATTTCACTCAAGCCCTGGTGTACCTTCATTTCTAAGGAAGCACTTTTATGATACAAATTATGGTGCTGGATTGAATTTCTTAGAAAAGCCTGACGGCACTGGCAGAGTCAAAATGACAGAAGAGTCAGCACCAGGCACCTGGAGAGTCACTGACTGGTTTCTGGCTTTAAGAAGCCCTCTTTAGCTGGAGAATATAATTTAGGTAGATAAAAGACTTCTCTCCAGGGAGAAAGGGAGGCTGCTGTAGCCCTTTTTAAAGAACACGGAAAGCTGAGAAGCCAGCTGAGCAGTTCAAATTGGTTTTGAAGAAAGGGAAGATGTTAGGGCTGTGCTTTGAATGTTCCTATGTGTAGACCTTCACAGGGAAGGGTGTTTTCTCACTATTAATTCTGCTTAGTAATTCCAGCCACTCAGTAACTAATATATCAGAATGATAGCATGCTTTTGAAGTGGGAAGCTGTCACTAGGCAGGATGGACAGAACAGAGCTCTAGATATCGGTGTGCAAACATCTGCCTGGAGAGAGAGCTAAGTGAAAAAACAACTGCTGTGAAAAACTAGGAGAAATGAGACACCTGTATACGTTATGTTTACCTCACCCACTAAAGAAATAAAAATATACATTATTTAAGTTTAACAAGCCATATAACTTCTTAAATATGTAAGCTTAGCATGCTTTATAGTTTAAAGGAGTATTGGTTTCAAATCATAGTTTGGTCAATATCTAGCTGTCTACTTTGGCTACTTTTTTTTCTTGATTTGGTTGTGGTTCTTTGAAATAGGCTCTTCTAGTCCAGGCTGGCCTTACGCTCCCATTTTCTGTCTCAGTCCTGTGAGTACTGCAAATATAGGCATGTGTCCCCAGGCCTGGCTGAGTCCATTTTCTGTCAAATAGGTTTATCTTACAAATGACACTGTGGTTTTCTACTCCCCTCCTTAAGTTGATTATTAAATTGTCTCCACTTCTGGACAGAACTCTGCAATACAGATATTCTCAATATATGCTGCCAACTCTCAGGTCTCCATCCCTTTCTTCATATAAGAAGAGTTAGTACTTAAACATCAGTTTATCTTAAAAGCTAGCTCAAACATTGCCTTGAAGAGGCTGTGTAGTTTGTTATGCTGAGAGATTAAGTTGATGGTGTTGAATGTTTTGCAAGGTTGGAGAATCCAACCTTCTGAAAGCTGACATTCTTAAACACACACACACACACACACACACACACACACACACACACACACACACACAGAGGCAGGTCACAGCATCTCAGGAGCCTCTTTCCCTACTTGCCTCTTACCATGGAGATTCATTCACTCTCAAAAATCAAAGTAAAGATGATCCATAAATAAAAATTCAGAGAGAATGTCCATTGCCAGTGGTACCTAATTTCTTTTGATGTAAAAAATATAACATGTCCCAAGATAAATAGCAGAGATAATTTGATCTGACCTTTGAAGACAAAAGTCAGAGAAGAAACAATTACATTCCTTCTCCTATGAAACACAAACCAGAAAGTAACTTTCTCCTAAAATTAAAATTTGGAAGACACATCTTGGAAGGCAGTTGGAAAATTGGCACAGGGCCACAGCTGAGTGAACTACACAGCAGGGCCATTTTGCTCAGAGGGGCAACTCCTCTTGAAGGCCACTAGGAGGTTCTGTGTAGGGATGTTCTGGGATTTCTAGAACCTTTCCAGGAAGACTTGAGTTTGGATTTCCACCAACCATTCTTCTTTAGTTCCCAGGATTGAGTTTGGGGAATTCTAATTTAGTTTGGGCTAACAAATGTATCCAGCAACAGTTGGGACTCTTACTGAGCAATAGCAGGCCAAGCGTATGAAGGATTCAGACAATGCCCAGCACATGAGTGGCATCTTCTATCATTGACAGACATAGGGCCAGTGACTGTGTTCTTATTGGAATCCATAGGCACTGGAGGTGAAGGAAGCCATCTTCAGAGCTTATGAAAAGGCTGCTACTTGTCACACCTGACAGTCTGTGCTACATCTAAGATCTAGAATTTCGTGTGCCACATCTGACTGGAGAAAAGAAAAAATAACTGAACATGCTGTGTCCATCATGGTAGTGTAAACAGACCCTTTTGAATGAGTTTGTGGGGAAAGGCGGGGGCTTTATTCATCTCAAGATATGATGTCCTTGAAGAAACATGGAATACAACTGTACCAAGATTTAGAGACATACAAGAAAGTTGAAGTTAGAATTTCTAACAAAAGATCTCCACCCCAGGATCACATTCAGTTGTCAAAACAGACACTCAAAATTATTATTTGTGTAATCCTAGTTGTCATTTGTTATCTTTATGAGATTCAAGTGCCTTAATGAATCTAATTGGTCAAAGAGCCGTGGGAGTTCGGTGCTGTGATAATCTCCATTGGGTGACAGGGTAAAACGACATGAAAGGCTTAAGAAACTGGTTGAAAGTCACAGAATAGACAGACAGAAAAGCTGTAAATCATACAAGATATTACCACTACAATATCTCCAGTTTTAGTATAAGTGAGCACTGTTATAAAGAAAATCCTAAAAATATAAGATGTATGACATAAGTTTTGAGAAATGAGCCAGATAATGACAGGGGATTAAGGAAAAAATATTCTGGAGAAATGTATTGGGCATGGCAAAAAACGAGGTGTTAATGGTTTGAATATGTCTTCCAGACTTCACATGTTAGAAATAATCCTCAATTTTCTATGGTGATATTAATGGAAGGTGGGAACTGTAGGCAGTAATTAGGATTAGTTAAATTGAATTCATGATGTGAATGGATAGTATGCATAAAAAGGAGCAATGTGGCATTACTGACTTTCTACAAAGATGAAGAAAGACCTTGCCCTATGTCCATAGGGGATGCCCTCTGACATTTGATATAACAAAAGGGTCCTCACCAGATGCTGACATCATGCTCTTCAATGTTTGAGCCTCCAGAACTGAACCAAATCAATCTGTTCTTTATAAACTATCCAACCTTGAGCATTTTGACATAGTAACAGAAAATGGACTAAGACAGCAGGTTACCAGATGAATGTTACTGCAATGTTGGAGGGGGAGGAGAAAGATCAGAAAGAGAAATTGTAAGCAGAAGTCCCTGAGTGGGGCTGGAGAGATGGCTCAGAGGTTAAGAGCACTGACTGTTCTCCCAGAGGTCCTGAGTTCAATTCCTAGCAACCATATGGTGGCTCACAACCATCTATAATGAGGTCTGGTACCCTCTTCTGTATACTGTATACATAACAAATAAATAAACATTTTTTTTAAAAAAGAAGTATAATGAGATGAAAATAAAAATAATTTCTGTTAAGGGAATGCCAAAATTACACATGCAGAAATTGAGATGCGAATGGCCACAGGGCATGTCTTCAAGAGACTTTTGCAGTCATTGCTACTCTTCCCTTTCCAGTGCTTAAAGCAAGGCAGGTGCTGTCCATGTGATAAAAAGAAGGTGCAGTAAATTCATGCCATCATCACATGTCAGCAAGCATCTTTCTAAAGTGATGCTTGAAAGGGTCTGAGGCTGCACTAGGATTGGGTAACAAGACATGAGCCACCCAACACTGTCTTTCTTGTTAGAAAGTGTGGATGTCACCTGTGTCCTGAAGGACAGTTGCAATGCTAAACTTGCTTTTCTGACCAACCACCTCTTGAAATGCTCACTCATATCAGTAGGGTTCTACACTACCCCTGTTAACAATTCTCCACAACTCGCAGTCTGTGAAAGGAAAATGTCCATATGCAAAAGGAGCCAATGTTGAAGACTGAAGCTCCAGATGGCACCCTCAGGGAGGCTTACCTTTTTCGCCCCTTGTTCTTCTTCCACACCGTCTCCTATGACAACATACACCACTTTCCTTCCAAACCTCTGGATTATCCTCTCAAAACAGCTCTCCTTCCCTGGTGGGTAAGAGCAAATTAAAGGAGTGTAACAGCTGGGGAGCCCAGTTTGACAATGCCAGGAAGCTTCAAATAGATGTTTTGTTCATGCTTACAATTAAACCCCATCCCACCTAGGGAAATAGGTCTCAGCACTTGAGCAATGTGAAGACAGTGCAAATCAGTAAAGGCTGTGAATTTATTAGTATATTACCTGTCTCTTGAAAGTTGATAGCCTGGGACACATGAAGCCATGATATCTATCAATGTGGCCTAATGTAAAGTCACAAACCCAAATTCTGAGGATTTTTGTTTATACCATTGTACAATTCTTAAGCATGAACTTTGTCAGTGCCATGTCTAAATGCCAAAATGTTGGACACCCCTGGCTGAAAGACTCTTTTCTAAAGAACTCATGATATAAACATAACAGTATGTATGTGTGTGCACACGCATGCATGTACATGCCATGTTGTAGTAAGACATTATTTTCCTGCAAGCTGAGACTTGATATAAAAACTTGTTATATCAAGTTGAGCATAATACAAGATCAGTGAGAGTAATAAAAACAATAACCCGCCTTGGATCTGGTATAGCAAAAGAAATCAAATACTGCTATAGGCTTCTCCCTCCACTTACAGGTAGAGGGAAAGACACTCAGGATGTCTTATGAGCATCCTCTTAGAATAAATGTCAGGGATCATGGGTGTGGGTACTATACAGGACTGTAGCCACCTCACCCAGCCATGTCCTACTCAACCAAGCACTTTCCTAGAGGCAAAGCAGGATACAGGTAACAGAACACTGTTATCTGTCTGCTATCTTTCCCATGTCAGGACTTCCTCTGGGCTTGGTTGGCGGCTCCGCTGTCAGCACATCTCTAGAGCCAATGCCAGCATTGTTTATTCTCAGAAGATATCAGTGTTCCAGGTCTCAGCTGCCAATAAGGTCATTTTAATGGACAATGGGACAGTTTATAGTTCTCCAACGTGAATGGCTGAGCAGAGCCTGTACCTCTTTCAAATGAGGATCAGATATACACATGAACAAATTGCTTGTTTGCTTAAACAAATGTCTGCTTTATATTTGTATTTTGCACTAAGATCTCTCGTTTGCATCTGACAGAATGTAATACAGTCAGCCTTAGTCAAAGATCCCATTCAGTGTTATAGTTGTTCACTAAACTGTGAAATTTTAAATCACTTTAAGAAACAAACAGACAAACAGCCTTTTCCTCGGATGAAAAAACACTTAGCTGTTTTGCAAAGCTGTATTATTTTTGACTTGTGAGAAGAGAAAGATTAAATTGATTGCTATATAAATGTGATCAGCTTTTTTGTTGCTGTTCTTTTTTATTTCTTATAGTGTTAGGGATTAGACCCAGGGCCTTTCTCACAGGTTAGGCTAATTTCCCTTGAGCTAACTCCACCTCGCCCCCAATCTCTTAAAGATTATTTAAGAGTAAAGTTTTGGTGTGAAAAGTAAAAAACAAACGAACAAACAAAAAACTTATGCAAACTTTGGGTTATATATAGTTTTTCTTTCACATGAAATATTAGGAAAAAATGAAGTTGGAGCCTTTTCTACAGTGACCTCCACATTGACTTCATTTGACCACAAAATGAGCCATAGTCACAAGGCTTTTAATCTCTATTTATCTGCCTAGGCTCTCCGCACTCACCCCTGTCACTGTAAACCACATTTCCCCCACTTAATCATGGCAATGCTGACCCAACTGCCTGTAAGAAATTCCCTGTGTGCTTCCCTCAGTACACAGGCCTTCATCCTTTTCATTTCAAATTCATTCCTGAGCATATACTAAATGCTGGGCACTGGAACCACTTGAATGACAGAGAGAGACAAAAAGGTCCCAGGAACATTAAAATCTGGTGGGAAATCCACACTATAAACAAATAAGGACGTCTCTAGTGATTGCTGAGCCAAAGCTTTGAAGGAGACACACATAGCTCTAAAAGCAGGAGCAGATGGAATGGGACCTAAGGAAATCTACTTTCACTCTTCTGTCTTCAGATAGAGTAAGCAGCCAGAAACAGCCTTCTTTCCACCTGAGAGGATAGCCATCCTCTTTCAGTCTTACAGCAAGAGGCAGGGCACTAAGGGATGCTTGCGGCTCATCCCGAGCTTCAGCATTTCATGAGTACTGTACAATAGCCACTCAGGGACAATCACAGAGCCCTTGACAAGGAATTTCTCTGTTCCCTTGATCCCATTAACATATCTGCTCAATAAATAGTCTTATTTGCCCTTCCCTATCCAGTAAATGCATTTTGTTCCTTAGCTGCTGCCCACCCTGACCCCTGATCCCTCCTGACTGGAAGCAGCAGTTTCCTCAGCCCTGCACACAGTCAGGCACTGAGCAGGGTATTTCCTGTTTGATTTTGGATCAGGTCAACCTGAGGCTTGGCTTTTAGCCATTTACCCTAACAACTAAAGCCTGGGTGCTTATGTTTCCTCATTTGCAAAATGTAAAGATGAATATGCAAAATGCCTAGTAGGGTTCTCCACATCTCCTACAAGTCTGCTGGAGGCTTATTTGCATATTTTTTTGTCATAAGGGATCATAAATATTTACTCCCCTTGAGAACAATTAGAACTTCTTATCCTTTTTCTTCTTAGTCTATATCCTAACTACATTTTTTAATCAGACTTTATGCTTTTTCCTTGTAGGAAGTTTTTTTTTTTTTTTTTTCCCCTATCTTCACAGAATTAAAATGAGAGGTCAATTTTTATACATACTGAGCTAAAACTAATAAAATTATTTCCAGTAAAATAGAGAAAACTATCCTGAATTGTTCATTTCTACTTCGCATGGGTTTGTATTAATTTTGTTTTGGCTTACAAAATGTATGTGTTAAAGTTATCTAAAAGAATAAGTATAGCAACTCAGAATTTATGTTAAATCATTTATACCTTAAATACCCAGTCTTCTCCAGTAAAGTAACATTTTGTCACTCAGTTATATGGGTTATATTTGATATTTCCCATTCTTCTTCCCTTTTTCTGAAAGAGCAAGAATTCTGAAAACAAAGTTCATTTACTGCCTTCCCATTCACACTGGTCTCAAGAAAAAGAATCAGTTAAAAACATAAAGAACTCACCTATTTTAGTTGCACTGTAAATATTTTCTATCGGAAACACAATTCCTAATCCATACAGCAGGACTTTTGCCAAGGCTGGGATGAGCTGGGTAGTTGTTACTAAAATATTCACACAGTTTGTCCTATGAGAACACGAAGAGGAAAGACTGTTGACAAATAAGTCTTCAAGATAAGAAAGCCAGAGCAACATCCACTTCCCAGCCCATGCCCACGGGCGCCTCACCGGGAGTGGATGAGGGAGAGAGCCTTCAGGGCCAGGGTCAGCCAGGAGTCTGTGAGTGCTTCAATTTCAGCCCTCAGCTGGAGCCAGGCTTCCCTCTTGGCTGGGCCGAGCAGACCTGAGGGGTAGAAGGCCCATGAGACCCACGTGCTCACCCACATGGCCATGCAGAGCCATAAAGAAGAAATATTCTACAGAGACCATGGCTATCCTTAACCCGAAAGTTTTCAGGTATCATTCAGTTGCAAATGGGTGCTTAGTTTGCAGGAAAATCTGTCCTGACATTTCCACCATCTCTTCTTCTGATGGACTGTCTCTAACTGTGGGTTATGGGTAGAGCTGACCCCCTTCTAGCTCTAGGGTGGGTGAGTGTCCTTGGTCTGATCAGGGACAGGGAGTCTTAGAAGTTTGTCTGAGTCTATGGAATGATGCTTTTCCCCTCCCCAGTTGAAGAAATATCTGATGAATTACAATTCCTGGCATCGTTTTGCCACCTTATGTGAGTGGCCAACCTAGGACTGATTCCTAGCCAGAAGAAGGCACCACTCTTGAGCATCTAGTCCCAGCCATACTGGAAACAGCCCCATCTATACACCTACATTACATTACCTGATTGCTATTTCCTGTATACTCAAGCCACTAACTTAGACTACTGTGAGCCATTCTGAAAAGACTCATGCTAACACAGTGTAGAGTAGGGAAAAGTGTAAGTTATAACGCATCTTGTATTGTTAACAAGGCTTTCTTGGAAGGACCACTGGGTGTTAAAGAGTCCACAGAGCTCACCTCAGGTCACTACTGGTCAGAGCAAGGCACTAGGTGGCAAGGGCAGCTGGTAGTAGAATTTCATCAGTAAACTTATTTATTATATTAGTCCTTATTCTATTATATCCAACAACATGAGTCCCAGAGTGAGTGATGCTTTGCGGATTTAATCTAGACTATCTGAAACCAGTCCACTGAGGTCTCCATCTGCTACTTGCCTCCCACATTGTTTTTGTAGGTGTTGTAGATTTCTTTTACTCGTCTGTAGCGGAAGGCCAGCTTCCTCATCCAGTCCACACCACCTCGGACACCAGTCGCCAGGCATAAATTAGCACTGGTGGCTGCAGCAGGAAAGCCATCTGTCCCAAAGTTGTAAGTGCTGTTTAGATTCAAGAAAATTTCAGAGTTAATCAAATAGAAGTTCCATTTTAAGTAGCTGTACAATTAAACTCTTTAACTGAGTAGTGGTCAGTCTGTGTACCAAGGTACTCACCTCAGGTCCTGACCATTATCATCTGAAGAAACATCATCTATATGAACTTGATCACATTCCTAAAATGCAATTTAAATAGTGTGTGTTAATTTTTGAGAAACACCTTTACAACAAACAAATTATTTCAAAAATACCTTAATTGGCATGTTTTTCAACTGTGTCCATCAGTAGGTGGCAGTCTTGTTAAATTGACATTTTTACCTTTTGGGGGCCCTTTTTTATAAGAAACAAGCAATGTCATCAAGAACTACTGTTACCCAGCTTTAGAAAACACATTGTTGTGTTTAGAAAGGAAAGTGATTGAAAACAATTAGCATGTGTGTTCCATAAACCTCAGGTACCTAAACACACCATACTGCTCAAAGCTTGATTCACAGAGTGCCTGGCGTAACTGAAACCAGACATTTTGGTAAATGCAACATGCTAGAAAAATTAAACCTGATGCTAACTGCCAATGAAATTATGACCTCTGATTGCTGCTGAGCCACACACCAACACAGCCTGAGGCCAGTGTGCTGAGGAGCCTAGACAAAAAATCTGTTACTGCTTTACTATTTATTTGAAAGATGTGAGTTTTATTCTCTCTCTCTCCCTCCCTCCCTCTCTCCCTCCCTCCCTCCCTCCTTCCCCCCCTCTCTCTGTAAGCATGGAAGACTTCAAAACTATATAAAATAACCAAGCCATATGATATGTTTTTCCCAAACATGCACCATGTCTGCTCACCATATCATTATTCTATAAAAACATGGTGCATGTGCTGTTCAGAATATCTAGTCACAGTCATGGGCTGTAGTTAAGTTGCATAGATCCCAAGTTTTTGCACCTGTTCACATAGAAACACCAAGTGAGAGAGCACCTCCTCCTCCTTTATGCCCAGCCCCTGTCGTGACTTGGGAAGAAGTGACCCTCTGTCAACATGAGTGATTTAGAAAAGAGAAGGTGTCTAGTACAGAAATATTAATTCTCACATTTGGCTTGCTTTTATATGTTGGCCATATCCCTGCCATTTTACTCAATCTCTATATAACCCACCAGACTTTAGGATCCTTATTTCTATTAGTGTTTTAGTTAAAAATATTATTAAAAGAGGGTTCTTCAGACAAAGGCTTTGGCAGGTTTTAGACAGAGCTAACTACATAAAATCTAATGCCTTTCTGCCAGGCAGCAAATTCAGCTATGCCACAAAAACAGCACACATATAGCACCCTGGTAATAGAAGGCAGGTTCTTCACTCTGCTGACTCCACCGGACAAATCCTCCTCTCCATGGGTTTGTGAGGAAGGGCAGTGCGAGGCAGGAGTGGAAAGAAATTCAAACCAGCTGTTCCTTCCTTCACAGAATTAAAAATGTGGCCTGCCCCCAACGGCTGGCTAAAGCCTCTCCTTTGCTGGCAGCCCTCTCCCAGCAAGCAGCAAGTTCCAAGGAGGAAAAGACTTTGACCTTGTAACCCTCCTTGGGCTCTCCTGAGGTCTTTGACCTCAGATAAGAAAAAAAGGAAAAGTAGGACTGAGAGTCCTTACATGCTGACTGTGAATTTAACATTTGCAAAATGAGTCATTCCCAGAAAACAGCAGGCATACTGCTTCTCCGTTTAACAATCGAGTCTTGGTCTGGAAGAGCGAATAATTGTGTGTTCAACAACATAATTTATCCTTTAAAGGATTTCTAACTCAGGAAACTTTGAACCCTATCAAGCAATGCAGTTTTTATGTTTCTTTAATTTTATTTTCAGCACATGATTATTGGAGGAAGAAAAACCTGCAATGCCTTTAGAGAACTTTTCTCTATTCTTGTGTAAGTCAGGAACTTAAAGATGGGCAAAAAAGTGGGTGGGTGAGATTTAATTCAAGGGATCAAAACTGACTGAGGGTTTCCTAGCTAAGGATGGGTTGTTTGGGAAGCAGGGTGTAAGGAAGCTTGTCTTAAACAGATTTAGTTTTAAATTTCCACCCACACCCAGTGTTTGGATTCTTCCGATAGCTGTATTTAAAACTCATTGTTCTAGGATGGACCCCTAAGTGAAGACTTGTTTAGTATCTCTTAGCTCTAATCAAAAGTCAACAGCTTCAAGCTTTTTCCCTGCAGTGCAGGTGACTTGGTTAAAACAAAGGCCCCAGTAACAATGGCATTCTCATTATCAGGAGAATTTTGTAGAATGATTTTAATAAAAGGGGATTTTTAAAAAATTAAGAGTGCTTTTAAATGGGCCTAGATGGCACCCTGGAGAATGAAAATGTCTATTATTGTTTAAGGAAAACAGAAAAGCATATCAGTGCTTTAAACTCAAGTATATAGAGTCCTTGAAGAGGATCTCTTTACTTCGACACTGAACTTATGAGTAACGAGCAATGTTAAAATTACTCTGTATTACCTATCAAACACTTGATTTCTGGGGCTGAGGTATCTCAGTTGTAGAACATTTTCCTAGCATGTGTGAAGTCTTGGTTGATCCCTGGCATTTATGCACTCTCACACACAAAATAAATACAAAAAGTTTCAAAGACTATCAGAAACTTGGAGAACACTAAGAGGCTACAATACCCTACACATGCCATGTGTTGGCTTACCCTGTGTTTATTACCAAACTGGAACCCCTACCTTTATTTTCACTTCCTGAACTCAGTGTTCCAGAGGATGAACCAACCTGTCTTCTGTCCATTTTCTGAAGCCACCCTGTCTGTCAGGGCCCTCCAAAGCCTTTAGATTGTTTTGCGAGAATCTACTGGTTGTTCATTGTCATTTGAACTTTTTTGCTTTACATTTCCAAATTTGCTTTAAAGAACTAGATAACAGAGGGAGGAGACCAGGGCTTATTCTCAGAGGCCCTGGCTTTAAACTGAAGGAATACCAGATCCAAGAAACAATACAAAGTTCAAAGCTACAAGGTTCTACATACAAGAAGACAAGCTGAATCCATCTCCAGGGGCCAAAACAGGATTTGAAAAACCCAAACAGGGTCCTTACTCCAGAGAGCAGTGCACACTGAATTCCTAGGGGGAAATAAGCTTTTATTCTAAAAGCATACAAAATATGCTGACTACATTTTTTTTAAAATAAACTTTCAGAAAGCATGCCATGGGCTGTGAGGAGCTGAAACCACTGGTGAACAGAGGTCCTGGGGCAGCATTCACACTTCTGGAAACCACTGCCACGTGGGCATATCGTACTGATTAATGTGTAGCACTGAAGCTAGAGGATGCAGAGACTCACTCTGGACTACAAGGGGTGGGGATGCAGAGCTAGTGAGTGCAAGGACTCCAGAGTCTGTACTTCTGTCCACCTGAGCTGCCTAACTAGCTGGGGCTCCCTCCTCCTCCAGCCATTGCCTATGAAGCGCAGCTTTTTTTTTTTTTCACTACTGCATCTGATGCTGGAAACTTAATAAAGAGTGAAACAAAAACCCTCATCCTGCCAGCGAGTCTCTTAGAAGGGGAGTCTTGCAATAGGACAGGCAAACAACCTGCTTCATAAGTCTGGTAGGGATAAAGCTAAGGACACATGCAGCCAGCCGAGGGGGACATGCAATGTTATATGAGTTCAGAGAAAAGAGCCTTGTAGGCAAAGGGAACAGTATGTTTGAAGGCCTGGTAGAAGAAAGAGTTCAGAGAGACACTGGGTATGGAGGTCATAGCAAACAGCCCCACCAGGGAAGCAGTGGACAGTCTTGATTTCAATGCATATCTGGTACAGCAGGAAAGGGTTTGGTTTAACTTCCCAAAGACAGATGGATTCTACCTGTGGTAAATACAACAGCACCTCCTAACAAATCTGCTAAGGCTGCAGAGGTCTGAGGAACTGACATCAGCAAGGAATGGCACAGGCCACCACTTTTCTTTGTTAGTTTTTGAGTGCAGGAATCTAACATGCAGACAAAAAATGGTGTTTTAGGAAGGGTCCCTTGTACTGTGATAACAGGACAGGACAAGACAACTTTTAGGACCTTAGACTGGCTTGTCAGACTTCTTCCTTCTAATAGGCTTGAGGTGGGCAGAGAAGGATAATTATTGGGCAAGCATTCATTTTTATTTTTCTCAGAAATTACAGATGGCATTCAGTGACATAAAAGGCCCTATGGACCAAGCCAGCAGCCAAGTTAGGCAAGAGATAAAACTGAAAAAAAAAGTCTGTTTCTGTGGTTCCCCAAATATACACAGAATTGGTACAGAGTTAGAAATACTGTGTGTGTGTGTGTGTGTGTGTGTGTGTGTGTGTACTGTTTATGCTACGGACTTTTAAGCCAGAATCTTGGCATAAAGGAAAAACAATTTGATAGCAGAATATAGAATTATAACATTTAAAACCACTTTTAAAACCACTTTTAAATGCATTTATGCTGTGTATCTAATATATGTGGATGGATACAGGCTTGTGAATGCCACCGCACATGTGTAGAGGTCAGAAGACAACATATTGAAGTGAATTCTCTCCTTCTATCCTATGGACCCCAGGGATCAAACTCAGGTTACTAGGCTGGGCAGCAAGCATCATTACCTGCTGACACATTTGCCAGCCCATAACTGACATTTTAATTTGACCAGTTGCATGTGGAGTCAAAGAGCACAAACACTGTTGAGGAAGACTAGGGGCCAGGACAAAGCTACGACTGTCTTTTGCTAATAAAATGTATTGTTAATTACTAAATTTGCACGTCACTGAAGCTTAATCATTTCCTATCCTGGGCTTGGTCCCTCTCTTTCTAAACTGCTGGAACAGCAGAGATTGATCACTCACTCCTCATGCTGGTTACCAAAATGTTCTTCTTTGACATTTGTGTACCTTGCAGACCCCAGCTTCCCAATAAAGCGAAAACCACTTCATTAAGAGCAAATTTCTCTGCAGGCTGATCATCTTCATTTAAAATAAAAAATTCAAAATGTGCCACAGTCTTAAACTTTCTGAGCCAGGATGCCACATGTGGGAAATTCTATACTTCTCAAGCAATGGGTCCACAGTTAAAACACAGATGAAATACTATATAGCAGTACCTTTGGACTAAGTATAACAAGTACACCCGAAATATTAGTAAATTTTCTGTTGGGTCACAGTCCCAAGTTATCTCACTATGTATATAATAATATTCCATAATTTGAAAAATAAATGAAAATTTTCCAAAATGTTTGGTTCCAAACATTTTAGACAAGGGTTGTTTGGCTCCCATTTCTTGTGGAATTCTTGTAGAGGTAGGAAGGTTGTTTTCTTGAATTTGTGGGAGAAATTTCAAGAACTTTTAGTGTTCTAATTTAATTTATAGATTAGAAATGAAGACTCTGGGAAGCTTGGAGCACCAGGACTCTAATTCACATCATCCTTCCAGGCCCCCCACATTTATGGGACACAGACATTGGACCACCACTGTCCTTTGGGACCACGGGTCTTTGTTGCTTGTCAGTTGATTGGAGCTTAGGGAACTGCAGCTGAGAAGTGTATTCTCCACTGGCTGCAACAAATAGGCCCTAGGTGTGTGACTGTTTCTTTTGGCCTACAGTGTGGTTGTGCAGCTTCTATCTCCCAGTGCAAGTGCCAACCCTTTATGTCAACACCAGGTCCTTGAATGAGTGACATGTCAGAGGAGACATGTCATTAACATGAAATAGACTCATTCACACACAGTTACTAGGTCTTTACCAGGTGACAAAATGCA
The DNA here is from genome assembly GCA_004025045.1 of Sigmodon hispidus. NCBI lineage: Eukaryota > Metazoa > Chordata > Mammalia > Rodentia > Cricetidae > Sigmodon > Sigmodon hispidus. The sequence continues at coordinate 34,203 of PVIH01012887.1, forward strand.
TACAGAGCATGTGGTTTTAGCATGTCACATTGACACCAGCACACTGTGAGTGGGAAACATATGAAGGCCAGGAACCGAGGCTAAGCTACCATCTCCATAGCAGGAGCAGGACAGGGCACACAGCAGCTGCCTGGGTGTGGGTATGAGGATGGGTCTGGGAGCTCTTAACTAACCCCAAAGGCCTTGTCTTTCAGATAAACACTAACAATCAGCACCTACATTTCTCTTTCCATCATTATGATTCACAGAAGTCTAAGAGAAATAAAATGAGCAGTAGACACTGCTGGTCCTTGGTTTGTAGCCTTCAAATACTCACAGAACCAGGCTGTAAAATGCTCACATGGATGGCTGGGGAAGCAGCCAATATACCAGGCCGCAGAACACAGCTCTGGTGCGGGGAGTTGGCAGAAAGCCCCGTGAGTGAGTTACAGACTCACGATCATTGGTAGACTAGCTTTTGCTTTTAGGACTTGGCTGCACTGCTTCTGCCTTTTTGGTCCCTTCTGTCTTATTCCTGGCATGTTATTTCCAGCTGACCTTTTTTTGATCCTTCATCATCTCTGGGTGTCTAGGGGTGGGCCCCAGCCTTGTTCTTTTGGATCAAGCCCCAGGAATAACTCAAATTTTGTACAGGGCCCCTTATGCAAAATATTAACTTATGGCAGAATTTTTCTGCAAATATTTATTCTGCTTTGATACTGTAGTGGTTGTTCTTTGCCCCCAAGCCTTTCGCTTGTACCATAATTATGTAAAAATACACCACACAATTCAAGCTAGTTTGGGAAAATTAATAAAGAGAATTAAGACAGTTACAATGGGCCTTATTCTCAGTGCCAAGTAGCTGGATGTCACGGGCAGCACATTAATGCTCTCTTACCCCTGAACATGAACCTGGGAACACAAACTTGGAGTAAATCTGAAGCCCTTGAATAAACAGAGGCTCTAAGAAGATGCTAAGGCAGTTACTTACAAAAGAAAACAACCTAAGAATGCTGCAAGCGTGTCTTCAGAGAGGTCGAGTTACCCACCCATGCATGTTCTTAGGACCCCAATTGCATTTGACAATGATCCACATTTACCATGAAGAAACAGACAACTGTCCTGCCTTCTAATTGGTTCAATACATTTCTGTCCAGAGTAAAAATTGAAAAAGTCATGGGTTGGCTAGCTATTGTTACTGCCTCTTTTAAAGAAAATATTTATTTTACTTTTTTGGTTGGTGAGTCTTGCCTACATGTATGTATGGGCACCACAAGTTTGCCTGGTGTCTGCAAAAGCTGGAATTGGGCATCAGAGCCCCTAGAGCTAAATTGACAGATGGTGTGAGCTGCCATGTGGATTCTGGGAACTGAACCAGTATCTTCTACAAGGATAAGTTAAGAAACTGCTGAGCCATCCCTGCAGCCCCAGGTGTCACTATGTCTTGACACCAACAATACCTACTGAGACCAGCTGGGAATGGCCAAGGCTGAGGAAACCACTCCTGTCCTGCTCTTATTGCCATCAGACAATTATATTCCTAGATAGGAACTCCCTCTAGAATAATACGAACACTTGCTCAAGACCTCTGACATCTCTAAGTTGCTAAAAGTGTAGTCTTTCTATTTTTAAATATGTAACCCCATCTGTTATATAGTGTAGTACATTAAGAGAAAAGCCCACCCCAATGGTCATCAAGCTGATTTTCACAATTATCAACAGTATATAACCTTAGAAACAGCCAAACAAGCAACCTCACCATACAAGACCCCTGTGGATATGCTCTCATTGTCTTCATAGATACTCTGTATCATACAAAGGCCTTTCAAGGTGACCTGTGTTGGCAGTATTAGACTAACGGGTTTTCAGTGAGCGATTATTTCATGCGACTTTGGACAATGACTTCTGAGTCCTTCTGAAAGTCCAAGGAGGGAAGGAGATGGTCCAGAAGCAAGTCCATGAATAGAAAAGGTGAAGGACCCTGCTTCTAATTAGCTCATGTCTAGATCTGGTATGTAAGTCTAGCCTCTTTAGCTGAGTGTGCTCCTATACTCTAGAAGTTGCTTTACAGGAACCAACTTCTCACTTGCCTGCTTCTGTCTGTGAAAAGGAGTGTGCCCCATTGACATGTGTAACTACAGATACAAATTCAATCCTAAAGGCTTTCCAGACATGTGTCCAAGTCTGTAGCACATCCAAGTAGACACAAGGGATGTTAAGGGCTACCTGTACTTTCTTAACTTAGCTTCCTGACGTCTCTCTGGACACGACCTACAGCTAGGGCGGGACAATAAAGAAAAAGGGACTTTTGAAACCTGCCCCTGTTTAAAAATGTAGGGACTTGCAAGTTACAGAATTAAAACAAACCTAGAAAATAGATCTTTAAATTCCTGCTCTAAATAATCCGCACAGTATATCACTAACCTCAATGCATACTTTAAATCAGTATTTTAATATTAACTATCTGTTTGGATAGGAATATGACGATACAACTGCATAGGCCAGTGAGAAAACAAGTAGACTCCAAATCTCAGAAACAGAAAAGAGCCACTGCAGTATCCACTATGGAGTTTGTGAAGAGATACACATTCTGTTTGTAGTGTTTTGTACTTTTAACAGTATTTGACTGTATTTGTGACTACTGGATTCTTTGGGGCTATGTCTATATTATGAGAAAAACCTAGGTTCTTGTATTAGAAACCTGAGATTTGATTTATAGCAGTTTTAACAAATGTAAGCTGTTTGCTGTTTTGTTCTGAATCTGTTTATACTAATAGCCATAAAATACGTAGAGATTAAGGTATTTTCTGAAAGTGCCTACAGATGGCATGTTAAAGCAAAAGATGAGTTGAAGCATTTACGCTATATGCTGTATGCTAGGTATATGATGTAAGTAGGACAGATATTTATGATCATTAAAATATCCAAAAACCCTGCCAGCATACCCATGCTTATTAATAACTAGAAAAATTCAAAATTCAAAATTTTAATAGTTTTATTAATCCCTTTAAAATATGCTAATTAAAATAGGATGTCAATTTAATAATACTTCAGCATGTGGCTTTCCAAGTCCCAAAGGATCACATGAATATCATGACTTTTTGGAGGCACAGTCTTAATAAATAAGACATGTAAGTCTCTCTTGGTTTGGACTTCATTTTCACCATGAATACTTCCTTTACCACATAATTATATTAAATCTATCTGTCTCTATCCACACGCTCAACCTTAGAGTGAAGATCTTTCTTAATATAAGCCAGAAAGATTTGAAAATAAACTTATAGGACAAAGTAGGCTTATTTAAAATATTTTTATGCTATCTCTCCAATGTTAATAGATTAATCTAATTGACAGTCATGATACATTTGATCTAGTGAAATAGATACCTAAATATTGTTTCCTTAAAGTTCAAAGAATGTTTGCAATTTGGTGCAAGATTCATCTTTTATTAATTTGGGGAGTTCACACATGCTAATTTTGTGTTCTGCTTCTGAGCTAAATATCCTTGATGGTTTAAACTATTTTGTACAATAGCACAAGGTGTTTCACTGTGTTCTGCCTATATAGCACTGATGTTATATGTAAAGGCTGATAACCACACACAGCTTATTATTTAATTAATATAAGAGCCATGGTACTTTACAACATAGGGTAATGCATTAGTGTTTGCGTCTATTTCAAATTACAGTATGTAATTTTATCATTCACTATTGAATGTATCTTTACATTATATTATGTAATTTATAGTCTGATGATGAAAGACTAAAAGGCCAAGGTAAGTATAAACAAATTATTATCCCCAAGTTACAGAATTAAAACAAAATTATCACAACAAGAGAACTCAGTGCACATTTAATGAAAATACCACTGTTGAACGTCAACTCACAGCTGCTCTTCAGAGCAAGCCTTTGATTTACTGCAGAAGCCATTTGTAGATTTGCGATGGGCTTGCCCATCATTTCTGCACACATAATTTGTCACTGGCAACAGACACTGTTCTTTGCAACTCCTGTTTCCTTTCTTTTAGATCTATTATTCCTGCTGAGAGTTATGTACTGGAGAAGAATTTTTCACAGTGACACCAACTTAAGGCTTGCTGTGAATAATCACTTTCTCATAAGAATCGTTCTTTACACTACAGCCTTCCTGGCAGAGTCTGGAAAAACACCCTGGCCAGGGGACCTTTTATCCCTTCCTATGTCACTTTCTTTTTACCTCTGTTGCCACCCGAGGAAAATGAGCCCCATATGGATTCATCTAAAAAGTGTTTAACAGTTTACACTTTAATTTACACTGAACATTTTTGCTTTGCATATACATAAAATAATAAGCTGCAAACTACAATTTTTACAGAAAGTATTCTCTTTCCCTGTAGCAAGTTTGCAATCTTTTTAGTTCTTTGTAACAAACGCAAGTTGTATTTGTTCACGATTCATGGGCATAGACTCATCTTTAACAGAAAACCATGTCAAGATAGTTGCTAAAGAAATATTCTCATGTAATTTCTCTCCCTTTTGATGGGTGAAGCTAAAGTCTAAAGTTTGAGACTTGAAAAGACGTTAATTCATCAGAGACTTTTATGGTGCTAAAAAAATACTCAGTTGTGTCTAAGGGACTGTGTGGTTCAGAACAAGCAGGCTCACAGAGTATTCTGAGTCAACCGATTTCCACAGTATTCCTAAACCAATATTCTTAGCCATGGAATTATTACTGACTCCAGAAAGAAAAACATGCAGAACCGGACACAGGCACTTGAAAGGGAGAAGGGTCCCCTGGGAGCTGCAGGAAAGGTCCCGTCATCACCTCTCATCAGTGGGCCCTAAGGGCAGGAAGGCCCTCTGAGGGGATTCTCATAAAATATCTGCTCTTCCCAGCACCAGTGGGCTTGGAGACCCACCGCCCTACACCTGAGTCTTCTGTTAGAAGATACTGTCTTTAGGTGAGATCTATGCTTTCTTAGGGAACATCCCAGGTCCAATCCCATCATTATGAGGAGCCATATGAATTCATACTTATATTTCTACCATCTCTAAAGCCCCTTCTCCAGAATGAGAGCCACAGATATTTTTGGGTATTTATGTTATTAGGGGAAATACTGTATTAATATCAATAAAGCATTACTTTTCTACATACTTTATGTGAACCATGCCAATAGCAGTAGAGTACATATAAGACACATTCTGAATTCACTTATTTATTTATTTTTCCTGCATGCTATTAGTAATGGGTAAAAGTACCTAAAGGTATCTTAGCTATGAGTCACACACAAACTCATAGCATGCTGCCCTTGGTGGTCCAGCTGTTTAGACAAGGAATGGCCGTAGGGAAATGGTACAAGTGGTAGATGCTACGGCTGTCTTTCAGGAAGTGTGCTAGAATGCTAGTATAACCCTTCTTGGGATGCATTCTCTGCGGTAACCTCACATTGTACATGTAGAATACAGTCTTTGGGGTGGGGGAAGCAATCTGTCTCACTCAATTGGTACATTAGAAAAACTAAATTAGAAATGGTTAGTGTATTCCAATGCAGCCAGAACCTTGTGGGCCTCCACAATGACCGGAAGCTTTGCAGTGCAACCCCCTCCCTCCTGTGCAGGCAGGAATGGTTCACTACTGTTTGTCATGTTCTGTTTCTTCTTTCCCTGATGACAGGTTCATCCACATCTTGTTATGATGCTTTCCTTCTTTGTTCTCTTTCTTAGGCTACTCTTCAGCTAAGCTTTTATAGGTTTCTTTCTTTCTGCAATTCTGATGTCCTATGGGTAATTCACCTTCGAATAACAGTTCTGCCATTGTGAGCACACACTATGGGTGAGACCCTGGGGTAGCTTTCTAGTCTTTCTAAAACTCTGCATTTAACAATTAATAATGAGACATCTACAGATAACTTTGGGGTACCCTGCCATAAAATAATACCTGTGAAGGAACACAGCATTTTTGCGTATTTTTTCTCCTTATATATTTCTTAATATTGGACCAAGCATGTGGAGATCATTGAACACAGTCTTCCAGGTGGTCTGATTGGCAAGGTTGAGTTAGGAAAGCAGACCCAATCAGAAGCTAACTGATAATGTACTGTATGGCACCATTAGTATCTAAAAGTTTGTGAAAATAAAATTGTTGTCTGATTGTAAAATGATAGAAACCCACACAGAAAATTCATGGAATATGTAAAAAAGAAGCTGACTCTTCTTCCATATGTCAGAAATGATTACTGGTAGCATCTTTCATTAAGCTATACCCTACCAATCATTCATTTATTGACCCCAAATTATTTATGGCTATTATAAAGCTTACCTTCTCAGGGAACATGGACAAGCAAGCAGGTAATACATGAATTTCTCTTTTCTTCAATAATATGTGACAATACCTACAGCACCAATTAATCCCCCCCATGCATGTATGTGAGGGGCGTCTAGCACAGGAGATTGAACACAGGATCTTGTGTGTGTTAGGCAAGTGACCCATCACTAAGTTGTCATAATGATTTCTATCACTGGTCTTTTGAGACAAGCTCTCTTCAGTATCCCAGACTGGCCCAGAACTCTCATTACCCTTGCCTCTCCATCCTGAGTGCTGGGATTACAGGGTGCTCACTATGCGCAGCCTGTGTCTTTCGAATTGATGTGTAACAATCCATTTTGTGCATGGTCTACATTTCTTTTTGCCAAGCAATGGCTGGAAGCAGAACAAACAAGTTGACTCTTCTTATTTTGGAATATTGAAATACATCTTGGCTCACAGGTACAACTCCATAAAGGCTGAAGTAGATGATGACTGTGATATACATGGCTAGATCTGTGACATTCACCCATCTCTAATCTTCTGTAGATATTTCTAGCTGCCATCAAGTGCCCAGCCATTGGCTCTTGCCCACTGTACACCTCTGGCTGCAACACTCCCCTTCAGTGACGCCTTCTTCCAGCTAACTCTGTTACTCTTGTCTTTCTAAGTGCACACACAGGCCTTACTTACTCCCTCAACACTAAGCCAGTCTTACCACATTATAAATCGTTGAGAATGAATGGAGTGTCTTCATCTGTTATATCATTGCCCTTAAGGGTAGTGCCACAGGAGTAGTTTCTTATTTCAACTTACATAAAACTTTAACATTTCTTTCCTAAATTTTTGAAAAGTACATCTTGACAGTTTCCAGAAGGCCTTAGCCACTTTAAGAAGGGGGTTTATGTTCACAACCCTTTGAATGAGAATATGATTGCCATATGAGCCATTCATCTTAGTTCTCTATAATTTAATTAATTTATCCTACATTTAAAAATAAATATAATTTTTACTTTTACTACATTTAAAAGTAAAAAAACAGTGATTTTTATTTCATGAATCCTTGGCAAGCTCTTCATACGTGCTAACACATTGTCCTCAGTGATTAGTTTCCCAAGCTATTTATTGTTTAGAGAAATGTTTCAAGTCCTGGAAGACTGTATTAGTACAGGGATAAAACTCTAAAATGATTAGTGTCTTAGATATATGTTTCCTTTAACTTTGTGAAAATAGGTCCCTCAGAAGGTAATTCTTGGTCAGTTATGTCCAAAGCGGCAAAAGAATTTTGACAAAAGAGTATTGCTTAAAAGCAGCATCCTCTCCTTGGGGCCCAGCCCTCCACCTGCTTACAGAAAAGTATCTGAGAATGAGCAGGGAGAAGAATTGAGGATGTAGAAATCTCCTGGTGGAGACACTGTCAGAATACTGAGTGAGGCCCACACAGAGGCTCCATTGTAGCTGCTCTGAAATGGGAGAAGCCCCCGGGGACACAGCTTAAACACACTTGTGGGAAGCCGGACTTACAGGCCTTCTCTTGTGCTATTCAATATTAAGAAAGAAAAAGGGAGAGGGAGAGAGAGAGAGAGAGAGAGAGAGAGAGAGAGAGAGAGAGAGAGAGAGCCTGAATTCCTTTCCCTATTACTCTAACTCACTAGGGTGGCAGTGGAGTTCACTCTGGTTTTCCACAGTGCCTGTGCTTCTTGGAGGAGGCTGATGGAGATTCAGCGTGGGTCAGAATCAAAAGTCTAAACTAGACACTGGATATAGGTGATGCTAACAGGACAGTTTCAGAGCATTTTGAAACAAACTGACCTGGGTGTAGCCCACTAATGAAAAAGTCATCTTTTTTTTTCCCAAGAATAGTAAGAACTCTCAATGTCAGAGGTACCCGGTCAGGATTGTCGGAATCCACCCCATCCCTGCTGTTCTCTGGGCGATGTGTCAGTCTACAGTGGGAAGGTAACATGGTAGAAATGGAGGGTGGCAGCCGCCTCCCCTCTCTAAACTCCTTGTCTTTAGATTTTGCACCCCACCTTCTGCAGTCTCACCTGAAAGCATCCTAAGAACCAGACTCTCACTGACAGGTTAGCTGCAGTCTCCTAGACTAATTGGTACTTAGTGACGACCAATATGCCCTACTCCGTCACTTGACTTGCTGAACCAGGAGTTTTCTGAGTATGTTCAGATTCTGTGTTGCCAAAGTAGCATTGTGGGCAGGAACCTTCCTCTGTGTCCTTTCTCCTCCAGTGTGTCGTTTCTGGGACACTGCGAACATCATCCTGGGTGATGCTTCCTGCCTGGAGCTCTCTGCTGACCTTCAGATCTGTCTCACACTCCTTGCTAACGTGTCAAGAATGCCTTGCATATCCAAGACTTCTAACTTGAACACAAGATCTTTCTTCTAAGGCTAGGTCATTCTCCTGGGTTCCCCGTGCCATTCTTTAGTCAGGCTAGTAATTAGGATTCCTACCTCCTGAGCTGCACGTACCTATAAATGCTTCAGCTGATTTTCAAACAGCTCTCCAATCTACCTTGCTTTCTCTTCCTCCAGGGGTAATCCTGGTGATCTCTCACTTAGATGACTGATGCTCTGAATATATAATTCACCTCCACAGTCATGAAAAGTTCTGTAACATTTTTTTTAACCCTTGGCTCACATGAAATCCACTCCCCAAAAGCCCTTTCCAGAACCTTCTTCTTGTTCCTATCTTCTGACCTCCTAATGGTCCTTCTATGCTCTGCACTCACTTAATCTCTGCCCCCTAAAGCCACGTCATCATGCTCTGTCACCTTCTAGAGAGGTTATTATTCCAACCCTTTTACTTAACCTGGACTCCACAAGCTTCCATCAATGCCATGTTAAAATAATAGACAATAGCACCCATGACCTCCTTAGTGTTTTCTGTGTGCCAAGGCCCAATGTATGTGCTTCACAGGTGTTAATTCATACAGCCTTCACATAGACCTTATGAAGTGAAGTGTATCACCATTCAGTCTGATAGGTGGGAAGATGGGAGTAGGATGGCTTCATAAGTGAATAAATTCAACCTCTGCATTTCTAAAACTATAAGATAAACCATAAGTTTATGAGTAAGGTCTTTGAGTAAAGTGAGTACTCATATTATCATAGGAAATATTGCCATGTTGGGAGAATAAGTTAGAATTTAAAGATAAAGGATGAATATGTTCACTGTATGTTGTATGTATGTGCAGAAGTATCTAGTGAATTCTATTTAATTTGTACCACAAATGTGTCAGTAATAAAATCTATTAACTACAGAAAATAAATTTAAAAAGCAAACAATTTGTTATTTCACTATTCTAAAACAAAACAGTTATTACAGAATTTATCTCACATTTTAATAAATAAAATAAAAAAATAAAATATTTTTATATACATAACTTCTTTTGTTCACCTTAAACTATAACCATGGTGTTTACCACTTGGCATCAGACCTCTTCCTACATTAATTATGTTTTGACAGTTAGATTTTGTGACACAACTTTTCAAAGGATAATTTCAAGGTTTAAGGTATTGGATAGCGTTAATTGTTTTTGAGATCATGATGGATCTTTATTTGCTTTTAAAATTTAGCTTTTCAGGTTATACACAGCAGTTCTGGTTGTGGATGTGGTTAAACAGCAGAGTGTCTACCTAACATGCCTGATGCCATGAGTTCCTGGTACCACACAGACACTACCAGTCTTCATTGCAAATCAATTTTTTTAAATTTTAGAAGAAAAAAAGGAAAATGAAGAGACCCTTCTATGTAAGGTATCTTGTATTGAAGCTTAGCATTCAAGTTCGAATGGATGGTCAATAGTCTCTGGCCTCAAGGAATTTCCTACTAGATTACAAAGACATAAAAATCAAAATTATAGAATAGTGTAGGAAGAATTTCTTTAGCAAGAACGACCCCCTTTTATCCTTGCTGAGTTCTGCATCCAGTTGTACTTGTGGAGACTTAAGTGTTCCTTCCCTAAGATGGGTCCTGGGACTTGTGCTCTGGACATTGCCCTCTCTCCCTTTGCCATATCCCGCATGCTTTACTACATCCTGAACATTCCAATGAAGATCCGAGTATTCCTAACTACCTTCTACTTAAAACCTAGGGTGGAGGATAAGGAGATGGCGCAGTGGATAAAAACACTTGGCACACAAATGTGAAAATTAGAGGACAAATCCTCAGCCCATGAAGATGCTGGGCAGGATGGTTCACATTTAATCCAGGCCCATGAGAGGCAGAGTAAGAACAAATCCTGGAGAATTTGCAGTCTGGCTATGTAGACTAGTTGAATTAATGAGTGTAAGGCCCTGCCTCAATACAGAAGAAAGAGAATGACAGAGCCAGACACTTCCTCTGGCCCCCACATTCATATGCATACATATATGTAGGTATGCACCAACATGCAAACACATAAACACACTCAAAATCAAAACAAAAAGTAAAGCCCCTGTACAGCCCCCTCTTGATGTTGTAGTTGCCTACATGTACCACCAGCCCTGCATTGTGTTTCCATGCCTTCTTGCCATCCTCTCAGGTCAAGGCCACGTCTTCCTGCTTCACTAAAATGATGCTGATCAGACCCAGCAGCAGCCATCATCCCAGTTACACCAGGACCGCTCTGTTCATCTTACACCCCAGACAGCACATGGCATCAGCAGCTAGCATCCGAGTTACACCAGAGCCATCTTTGTTCATCTTATATATACCCCAGGCGGCATGTGACATAGTAACACCCTCTCTTCTGGAAAGTTCTTGAATCCTGATTCCAAAGGTCTTTTGCTGCTTTATGTTCCTGCCTGCCTCACTGACTGTTCCTCTCAGTTTTCTTTAGAGCTCCTGTTTCTAACTGGCAGGGAGCCTAAGACTCTGTCTTTGGCACCTCTCTCAGTTTATATTCTTTTTCCCTGAAGGGACATATCACCTGGTCCTCATGACTTTTATAATTTCCCAAACCATACCTTCAAATTTGCTTCTCTCTGTCATCTCTTGACATAAGTGCTGACTAGGTAGTTAAATGTCCACAGACTCTACACCACCCCTCACCATCTAGACCTTGTCTTCCTTCTCCTCAGATACAGATCCGCACTACTAAGACTCACGTTAAAAAACAAGAAAACAAAACAAACCGCCCAGCAGTCCTTGGAGATTCTGTCCCGTCTCCGCTATACCTCCACCACAATGCACTATAAATCTCAGACTTACTACTGGGTTAGCTGTGGCAGCCTCGGCTTTGCAATACCCTCCCCTCAGGCTGCAAATGTTTCCATTTGGTTCCACTCTCCCCTGTTTTCATTCCTCATTTGACAGGAAGGCCGATTTTTTTTTGAAAATATGTTATTCTATGGAGCCCATGTTTAAAAGTCTCCATTGCGATTATAAAAGGCTAAACCATAATCCGTCAGGCCCTTGTGGACTGTGTCTGTATGTCTCTGCCACAGAGCTGCCTTGCCTCATTCCTACCACAAGCTCACTGCACTTGTGAGTTTGCTCTGGGGATGTTTTCTCACCTGACCTTTGCCACTGCTTCCCGATCTACTTCCTGGGCTCCCCTCCCACAAATGTTACCACCCTGTTCCCTCTCCCTCTGTCCCATTCTCTCTGCAGTGGATCCCACAGACTCATACATGCTAGGTAAGCATTCTGCATCTTTGGCTCAGTAAACATCTCTTATGTTAACCACTGTTCATGTTGACTTCAAATTTCTTTCATAAACATCAAATTATCAAATCATTTAATATAGCATTATCTTTCTATTCTAAATTTGAGGTAAAGATAAAGATAACATTCTTACAAGAAGTTATTAATAAATAAGAACAATAATATATTGCTTGTTGGTAGTGGCATCCACCTTTAATCCCAGCACTTGGGTAATAGAGGCAGGTGAATCTCTGTAAATTCAAGGTCAGCCTGGACTACAGAGTGAGTTCCAAGACAGACAAGGCTACACAAAGAAACCCTGTCTTGAAATACAAAACCAAAATAAAAAGGACAATAATATTTTAGTAAGAATAATATGTAACACAAAAGGTTCTTACAGTCCATTAATTATAAAACAGGTAAAACAAATTCAATACAGTTTATTGTGTTAATAATTATTTGTTGATTACAAAACATATTTTCCTGTAAATTGAGAGTGTTTATATTTCTTTTAAATAGTGACATGGACTAGATTAATTAATCTCACTGGGGAAGGAAACTAGAATTGGTGCTTCATTCTAAGACATTGCACACAAATTCAACCTGAAAAAATTAATAATCAATGTGTACAGGACTATCATGAAAGATTTTACCAGGGTTAATGTAGTTCCTTACATTTATCTACAGAGCCTAAAGTCTATATACAGAGCTGAAAATGACCAGTTGTATGTACGTGTTTGTGTGCAATGCAGTGGGACATTTATGTTTGGGGTTTATCGGTTGACCAGTCCACACACTTTCCTACAGTTACTTTGGGCTTATGGGTGTGGCTAAGCACAGAAACCAGCTTGGCTCTTTTCTACAAGCATTCCTCACTGGTACCCAAGAAGCCTTTTTCTCTGGCTGCTGAAAACCAAGGCTCCAGAATTCTCATGGCTGGTTGCTGAGCATCAGAGCTTCTATTTATAAGGAAAAAAGTACTTTCTAGCTGAATCATATTTCTCAAATTCAAGAAAAGTGAATTCAGAATTCAGTGTTTCAGGCGTTTGGAGACACACGCTAGGCCAAGTGCAGCATGCATCATTTGAAATCACTCAACGCTACCAAGACTGACAGTGAAAGATAAAAATAAATGTCTGTATAAGACATACTCAGGTAACTGCTACCTGACCCAAGTTTTAGAATAATAAAACTTACATCATGTTTAAAGATTGAGTAATACCAAGGCACACACACATTTCTTTATATGACAAATAGCCATGGTCACCTCTGATGTTACCAGACACTGCCCACAAGTTCCTTACATTGGCCTTTGATTGATCCAACTCATGCCCTAGTGAGGCCAGAGCCTTTACTCTCTCTTCTGTTTAAAAAAAGGGAGTGACAACAAGGATATGTATAGATACTAAAAAAAAAAAAATCAGACTCTAGACAAACTAACCTAGATAATAGTCAAAGGATTTGTGTTAAGGCAGAGCACAGCAAAAAACCAATCAGACTATCACAACTGTGTTAGGTAAATTTCTATTGCTGTTATAAACACCATGACCAAAAGTAACTAGGAGGGAGAAAGCGCTTATTTCCTAAAACTTACAACAATGGAAGAAAGCGCTTATTTCCTATAACTTACAACAATCGAGTCACACTCTATCATGCAAGGAAGTCACGGCAGGACTCAAGGCAGAAACTGAAGCAGAGCCCATGGAGGAATGCTGCTTATTGCTTTGCTCTCCATGGCTTGCTCAACTTGCTTTGTTAAACAACCCAGGACCACCTGCCTAGGGATGACTCCACCTCCAGTGATCTGGGCTCTCTCATATTAGTCATAAGAAAGAAAATTGTTCCATAGACTTGCACTCGGGCTAATCTTCTGGAGGCATTTTCTCAATTAAGTTCCTCTTCTTAGATAACTCTGGCACATGTCAGGCTGACAAAAATTCCAACAAGGACACCCAACTAAACAGTGCACTAAGGAACTTGCCTAGATGTGGGCAATGACCTCATACACTGTGTCCACAGACATGAGAGAGGGTTTCCATGACCTCCCTGCCGTCATCTCTCCATGGGTAACACATGAAGACAATCTCTCCCTCTCCTGAGGGGCCAGCACATTCAGTCAGTGCATTAGCATGTAGGCCACTGTGACTGAATATTATGCAGCACTAAGAGAAAACTCAAGGCAAACTGAATGCCTTATTTCTAGTTAGACATAAGCATCTGCACCAAATATTTCTTTTTAAATGTGGAAAGCTCCAGCAGGGGAATCCACAGGACATGGCTTAGACTTCAGTGTTGCTGCTGTTGCTGTCACTGTTTGCAGATAGCTTTTGAATATAAATCCAACAGAAAGAATTCTTTTTTTCTATTCAGTTAGAAGAAACTGAAAAACATTCTGGTCCCATAGTGTCATTTCAAAAAAAAAAAAAAAAACCCAAAAACTCTCATATAAGCATCATCAGATTGCAAGTGGGGACTTTTGTAAAGTGATATGTGGGGCATCTGTCAGGGAGGAAGCAGGGAGTCAGAGGTATGCTTTGTACCTAATATTTCAGCCTGTCTTGGCTAAGGAAATTATTATATCCCATGATAGCTATGTCTTTCTATCATTCTTGTTCCTCAACACATCAATTTTAATGACACAATGAAACAAAACTTTTTCTTTTAAATTTACTTTCCTGATGAATCAAAGAAATTAATGTGAATTTTGATCTTTAAATAAAAACAAGCCACTGAGATGGCAACACTTTAAAACAAAATAGAATTATTATCTACCTTTCTTTTTAGAGTTCATATTTATGAATTCCTTTAAAAGTTGTACCCTAAATCTTTAAAATCATGCCCTAACAGCCACTATAAGCACATAGTTTGAGAATATAACACATGTCACTGGAAGTCTCTTACATTTTATCTTATTAATCAAATCTCAGCTAATATGCAGAGGAACAGCCATCAAAAGGCAAAGGTCACTAACCAGAGCTCAAGGATGATGCTCCATGTCCAACAAGAGATTGTTATATTCCTTAAAATTCCTTGTGTCATAGATGGTCAAAAGCTAAGTCCTGTAATCCAAATGTTCTGAAATGCCTTTGTCACTTGCCAACGCACACTGTCCTAGGAGTGTGAAGTCAGCATTGTCTACTCCTGCTACCTGAGAAGATAATTTTGATGTTGGTCAGGGAATAATTTTTACCCTTTATAATCAAAGAAACTTTTGTTTGTAGTGACCAGTACCAGGTTTTTTTAAACTAAAAAAACTTGTAAAAGCTAAGGCTGCAGAAGTGTAAGAACCAATTTGTTTTAAAATGCTACATAAATTTCCAAAGACAAGTGAAATGAATCTTTCACAGGTATTTTTGTGGTTACACTCATGTTATTCTTGAGTAAAATAGCACAAAATCTACTTACATCAGGTCTGGAGTCTAAAAATATTTCTATTATCATCTTATATATGTGGTTGAGTTATAGATTCTTTCTCATTTACTCTTTACTTCTAATAAGAAATAACATGCACGCAAGAATAGATTTTGCCATCTCAATCACTTCAAAGACCACTCAAAATTTTTTCATCACTTCCATCCTTAAATTAGAATCTCTAGTATGTACTTTTAAAATACATGAGTGCCATTTCAATCTCTTTGTATTACAGTGGAAATATGTAAATTAAACAGATTAATAAAATTGTATTAAATCAAATCTGAGTTCAGAAGCCTTTATAAGAACCATAATAAATTATATCATAAATTATTACTTAATTTCTCACTTTTGCCACATCATTTGACATTTTCAACCAGCCAGAATTTCTAATCAATAGCAATGTATTGCTTATCAAGTCTTGATGGATGTTAGAAACCGTGATGAACAGCAGTAAGAAGAACAAGGTTGCAAAACATAAACTATCAGCCTCGTCCATGTCTTTGGAGACAATGGAAATCTAGGTGAAGAATCTCAATGTGCTAGTAAAAAATAAAATCTTTTGTGTCCTCTCAAAAAATGAAATACAACTGCTAATTGGTAGCAAGTTTTGAAAATAAGTATTTATTATGAAGCTTCTCCAAAGGTAATTTTGAAGTTGTCATTCAGAGAAAATTTCCCTCATAAAAAAAAAATCATAATGCCATATCCTTGAGGAAAGCAAACACTTAAAAATGCAAAAATAAAATTGTACTTTATTTCTAAATATAAACAGAACCATATCTCCAAGGAATGAGAAAAAAATCAAGTGCATTTAAATCATTTTATTGCACTGGAAGCTGCCAATTCGCTTGTGAGTTGTTTCATTGCAGATGAAAAGAAATCAAAATACGGGACAGATGTTGAACAAACCGCATTTAAGTTCTGTCCCACACTGGCATTTTTCAAGTGATTTTGGCTCCTCTATTAAATAAGGTGCATTTTGCTTGATTTTGAGAAGGGAAACATCAGGAAATATTTAAAGGCCAATTGCTGCCAATTAACTTTGATCAGTAAAAGTTCTATTTGAATCTTTGAGATTCTTCTCCTGTCTGAAATAACATACGTTTATAAAACCTAGCAAAGCAACAACTTGATGATTAATGCCTGTTGGCAGCCCTACCACAAGCTTGCTTAGTAGTGAGACTTAAATAAACAACCGTTCCTGTGAAGGAGAAGGGCAGTGGAGTTATAGTTATGGTTTGTCATGATGGAGATAGGTGAATACAATACCCTTCTTTGTTAAGATCATGTCTGCCACCCATTCTCAGCCACCTAAGACTCTTAAGATTCTAAGCCATGTTAGAGTTGTTTCCCCAATGTAACTAGGTGCGGTGAAGACATGAGAAGTCCCAGCAGCCCAAACAGTAAAGGCCTGATGCAAACTGGCTCCAAACAATCAGACTGGACAGAAAAGCATGGAAGGGATGAGTAGGGATGCATAGGAGCTGCATAATGACTTACAAAACCTTTGAAAATTGCAGTTGATACTTAGGAATCTTGTCATCAAATTTTAAACATGTAGGATCCAACTTTAAAATGTAATAAAGACCACAAATGGGAACTACATTGCCTTATAAGCACTTTGTCTCAATATTCCAATTATATGCTTAAAAGAGAAATATTCCAATCATCATTTCAGAACTGATCACTTATTTTCAAATATGTTCCACATATTTGAAATATGTGTAAAACAATTAGAACTTACTTCTAGGTCATTGAAAAATAAATGTGTGTCTGCCAGGTTGAAGATCATCTCTTCCATTCGCAGTCCAAGGGAAACTGAAGTAGGTGGATCCTAAAAGAAGAATTTTACAGGTTAGGAATTTGTATAGTCTTTAGGTTGCAAGATAGGCAGCATTGTATTCCAGAGGAAGGCAGTGATGTCCCACACCAGGCTAGAAGTCAACTGCCTGTACTCTCCATCATCATTTCATGTGCAGTCTTCATTGAACTTCTAGATTGAAGGTGCTCCAAATGTTTCAGTAACATATCGTAAAGAAATAGCTTGTACACCACGTATTAAAAAAAAATAAGGTATGAGGTTCTTACATATGCAAAGTAGAGAGAGTAGAGGAAATTCATGCCACAATTGTAAAGAGTATTTACACTTACTGTTTGAATAGCAGAAAGCACTGTCTAGTTTAAGTTGAGAAAGGCAACAAGAAGAAATCTTATTCTTGATGCTAAGTCCCTATTGTAAGAATTCCTGGTGCATAGCAGCCACTTGGTAAATGTGCTAGTCCAATAACCCAACATGGTGCCAGCAAAACATAGAGTGTATGGAGGGCACGCCCCTAGGCCTGGCTATGTAAATCTGTGCCCACCCTCTCTCTCACAGGGAGAAACCACTGGAAGGTTGTTCCTTCTTACTCTTCTGCTTCTATTTCCTCTTACCTGCTCCACAACTTCCCAAATAAATTCTAGTGTGGCAGCTGGTAATGTGTGACTGTTCTCTATCTTTTTGCATGTATCCAGAGTGCCTGGTCAGATTCAAGTCTCCTCATTGAAGGAACTGGGAGCTGAGCTGATTGCTAGGGGCTGATGTGGCTGGTTATATACTCAGGCATCAAATAGTTCCATACAGAAGGAAGTGCTAAAGCTAAAATGATCCTATAGTGTAGCAGGAAATCAGGAACTATACATGTGAACGATCGCGTCAGAGGACTAGAGATGAGCGGGGCGTGGTTAACTAGAAAGGATTCCAGAAGTAAACCTCCGAGGGAGAGGACCAGGACAGGAAGCCAGCATTCTCTCGTGAGAGTTCCTGACCAGTTGCGCGGGTTTTCGGACTCATGACGCAGCTTCCAGGTGTGCGTGGTTTGGGCCAGCGGCGCGGGAGTTCGGACGTGCAACGTGGGGGTGAGGAGTTTTCCGTAGAAACGCTCCGGTGTACTGCAACCTTATCTCTTCATTTTTTTCCTTAAAACCTTCTCTGTTTTGTAAGTGATTTTCACAAAATAAACCCCATTTAAAACATATCTCACAGCAGATTTTTACTGCGATAATTGGCGCCCAACATGGGGCTAATTCCACAAACCTGCCCAGTTCCTTACTCACGAACAGAGCTGGTCTGAACGGCTTTGTTTCCCAGCTGTGCACGAGCCTCCTGTACACAACCAAAAGTGAATCTGCGCGCGCCAGACCTCCTTAGAGACGGATTGACCTGGTTCTGGTGGCGCACACCCAATAAGATTTGTTAAAACATTTAACAGAGACCCTCCCAGCCGAATCTCAACCTCGTTTCCTGCACCATTGCTGCCTCTGCTGATCGCAACTGTGACACCTGCTGACTGTAAGTCCTCATTACATCTGAATAAGGCAATTGTTTTTTCTTCTAAAATGTCCGACCAGATAAATGTTCACAATTTTACTCACTT
The DNA here is from genome assembly GCA_004025045.1 of Sigmodon hispidus. NCBI lineage: Eukaryota > Metazoa > Chordata > Mammalia > Rodentia > Cricetidae > Sigmodon > Sigmodon hispidus. Next base: position 52,939 of record PVIH01012887.1, read on the forward strand.
TTTCACAATGGTGATAGAAGATTATTTCCAAGATTACACATTTAGAGGTTATCTCCACCCAAGAGTCCTTTTGCTTTTTTGTGTGATAATATACTTCATACCTACCTATTTTAAGAGATCTCAACATAGAGATTATGAGGCTAAGATGTCTGGCATAGATGAACATATTAAGACATTCCAAAACTCTTTGTTTCCATAGAAGAAAACTCTACTTTGATCACAAAAAAATTTAGAGCTCATATTGATAAAAATTTTAAAAAATTAGATAAAAAATTTTAAAAAAGATAAAAATTTTGTTAAAAAGAGTACAAAACTCATATTGATAAAAATTTTAAAAAATTAAATAAAAATTTAAACAAATAGATAAAAATTTTAAGATAATAGATAAAACCTAAAAAATTTAAACAAAAAATAAAACAAATAGATATAAAGACTAAAAAAATTTTCAATTCTATAAAATTGTTTAAAAAGTCATTTATAAAAGACTTTAAAACACTAAAAAAGACCATTACCACTAAATTACAAGATCATAAAACTCGCTTAGAGATTTTAAAAAAAAATTATAGGAATGATTAGAAAAGATAAGTGGATTTTGATTCATTGATATAAACTTAAGGTTAATTTTGTTATGTTGTTTGTATTTTTCTACTCTTGATTAAGGTATGATGCTGATGTAACTCATTTAAAATTGTAATGTGTAATTGAGAAATACAGATTAATAGTCATCTATGATAAGCAAACTTATAGCCATGTTAGTTAGGTTTTTGTAGGTATACAAAGATATATTTCAATTAGATAGGTAGTCTTCAAACACTTCAAAGACATGCAAAATATGGCATTTAAGATATTTTAAGAACTTAGACTTTTCTGGACAGTGAGACAGGTCTGTTCCTGGCAGCATCAATGTATTTCAAGAAAAGGATGGGCATTGAAGAAACTTCATGTAAAATTTACTTTGTGGCAACAGTTAGCCACTGGACAAGAAACTGTTCTAGTATTGACTGCTTGATAGTATGCTGTATAAACTGGACATACAGGTTCCATAGGAAAGTGACCTCTGAACGTTAACAAAACAAGCCGAGATAGTCCTTCAGGTTCCTGCTTTGCAGAAAACATTGCCAGACATTCTTCAGGACACAAAGAGAAGCAACTGATAGACTGTGTCAGATTTCCTGCATCACTAAAAGGTTTGCCAGAGACTTTGGGCCTATAGGCTAAAGATAGATGCCCCAACGTTACAAAGGAACTTTGGGTGACTGTCCAGGCAGACAGTTGTTATCTCTGTCATTTTATAGACGTTAAAAGTTGCTTGCACTTCCTGTTTATTTGCATAATATTATATCCTTCTGTGGTCTTTGATGTGGTTAAAAGTTTAATAATTATAGATATAGTTCTTTTTAGTTTAAAAAGATATATTAGATATAAAACTTTAGATAAGGTAGATAATAAAATATTCTCTTTAATTTTATGAATACAAATAGACTAAATATGGTGACTGTAATTCCTATTTGAGAGCTGTTCTATATATAATTTTGCTATATAAAAATTAAAACCTTCCTTTTTAATTAGACAAAAAAATGTGATAAAATGTTTTCTATATGATATAAATAAAAAACTGTTTGGGCCCCAGCAGGGCACTGTAAAAGTGAGTAAAAAATCAGAGGCAGCCAAATAAAAAAAAAGTAGAGTTAGTCACTCTCCATCAGACCCCCCAAAAAAACAGACATATAGAGATACTGACCAGCCACGGGCTGAGAGCCACATAGTGAGCAAATTAATAAAAATGAGTTAAATTAAGATACAAGAGCTAACTAATAATGAACATAAGATATGGGCCAAACAGTGTTAAAATATATAAGCTTGTGATTTCATTTCTTTTGAGAGACAAAAGCCACGGGCGCACAGACCAAGTTCCAAACTGCCGGCGCCGCACACGCGCCAAGATACAAACCTCCCACACCCAAAACGGGCCAAAAAAACCTTACTACAACACTATAGCTTCATTATAATGCCTCAAATCATGGCCAGTCCATCTGCTCCCTAATGTCTCTGTCTTAGTAACATCTACGGGGATTGATGAACTGGGGATGGAGGTAAGGGTGGGGGGAATTTTGTTCTTTATGATATTACTGCATTTTTAATATATGAAATTCAGGAACCAATATGCTTTCTGGTTGCAATCATTTTTGCTAAGAAGAAAAAACAATTCCACTTAGAAAGTATATAAGAAATTTATAATTAGTTTCTAAGGCTTATATTGGCAACCCAATAACTACTTTATATACATAGTATTTAAAACTTTTCTAAAGAATAATAATTTCTTATAATTATATTTTATTATCACAATTAACATTTGGAATAAATACGGAATCTACCTATCAGGAAAATTGTAAATAGGCAAATTATTCCTCCATGTAGGCAACCCATCTGAGTCCCTTCAGAGCTTTGAGTCAAAAACATGAAATGCCTCTCCATCAAGGCTGCCCAGCATGGACGATGCACACTTTTGCTACAGTTTTCTCATTCTATTGTAGATCTCAAGACTTGTTCACAGCTTTCTCCACTCCCCTCATGTTCAGCGAATCATGCCTTAGATTATCCACCACAGAACTAGCAACCCCTGCTTTGAGGGGCTGTAACAAGTGTAGAAGAGGAGCCCTAAACCTATTAGCCAGGACCTATCTTTTCTCACGCACAGGATAACAGAGTAACAATAACAATACAATCTTGTCTCGCAGCTTGCCACAATCACACCATCTCTATGACCCAAGCAAAGAGAAGAAAGCTGGGAACAAATTTGGCACTCCTCTCAGACTGTAGGGCAGCCCCACCCACTTCACTAGCCCCACCCATATTGTTAGCTCCACCCCAACACCACCTAATTCCTACCTTTTTAGAGATGGAAGAGAAGAGAGCCTGAAAATCAGGAAGGATGGGACCTTGGCCTCTTCATTGTTCTGTTAAGGGACTGACAGCCAGAAAAGAGGCAGAAGGCTGTACAGTACGCCCAGAGTTGGAGGAATATAAACAACACCCACAAGTTCCTGTCAGGTAATGCAGGCTGGTTACCTTCCTTACCTTGTTCCTGTTTAATACCTTCTAATATCTAAGAAAGGTCTCATATTATACAAGAATTTTAAAAGTTTACAAATAAGTAAAACAAACAGCTAGCCCTTAGTTTAGAGGAAATTGTTCACAAGTATTCTGTCAGCAAATGTCCTGGAGGAAGCCGCCCTTCAAATATCTAGAACAGGACTGATTAATACAGACAGTTTCAACAGAACGCCAGATTTAGGAGTCCAGAGACCCCAGAGCCGAAGGGTCTCAGCCTTCTTCCTATGCTGTGACTTTCAATATAGTTCTGCATGCTGCGGTGACTCCCAACCATAAAATTATTTATTGCTACTTTATAACTATAATTTTGCTTCTGCGACAAATTGTAATATAAATATCTGGTATGCAGGATATATAATATGTAACCCCTGTGAAAGGGTCACTCAACCCCAAAGGGTCCTGGCCCATAGGTTGACAAGTCTGCCTTAGAGGATTCAAGCCAATGAAAACACCCCTGACTTGCCACAGAACCCTGCCAGCAAGTCTTTTTATGTGGCAAGGGTAGAGACTTACCACATCTATTTAATTGCCAACCGTGAAATGCATGTACCACAATACTGCTGCTGTTTGAAAAAAAAAAAAAAAAAAAAAAAGCCTTATTTCTTCTTGATATGGTTGTTTATTTACATGGGCTTCAAAAGGATTACTTGATTGTTTGTGAATACGGGGTATGCTTTAATTTTTCTTGATATATTACCAAAACAGCTTGTTGGCTATTATCATTCTTTCATGGTTGTTATACCTGCCACTTCAGGTGCTGTTTCAGAAATGTTTTCTACAGCAAAAACACAGTTTGGCAGTTGCAAAGAGGGAGGAATTTAGACTAGGAAGGAGTTCTCTGGAGAGTCGTATTCATGGTCATGTTCTAATTAGAATCACATTAAAGAAACACAGAATCATGATGTAGCCTTCCCCCATACACACATTTAGACCCTCCCAACTGTTACAGAAACGCAGAAATACAAACATGAAAGAAAAGTTTGGCAAAACACATTTCTTGCTACCTGGATCATCCTCTGATGGTCCCCACACTCACTTTACAGTTTGCAAAGCAGAGCCCTAGGAGATCTCTCCTCCCTGACATGCTCAAGTGCTAGATTTATGCGTGGAAACTGACCTGTCAAGTGGGAAGATGCCTCTCACTAGCTATTTCACCCAAGGGAGATTAGCAAAAGGGCATGCAGACAGCCTGCATGGATTTGCCTACACAACTCAGGCAGCCAGAATTATGACAAATTTTGTTTTCCAATCAAACTAAATATTTTGATACCTTTATGTTTTTCAGACATGCCTGATGTAAATAAAATGTGAAGAGAGTTAATCCTGGACAGTTAAGTTAGTCTTGGCTTGGTGACTTATTTTGGAAAATTTAGAGGAAAAAACAAAACAAACAAACTCCCCACATTCTTGGATCAAAAGTGAGACATGGAAATCACCAAGCCTTTGGCTTAATTTCACTTTTCTTAAAATATGTCTATTCTCGCAATAACAGATTCCAGGGCTGCAGTTATGAAAAATTTAGAGCTTTGCCCTCTTTTCAAAGTAATATCTCATTTTAAGAAAAACTTATTACCAAATGTTTCCATTGAACCATGTGACCATCTAGACCATTTGCTGCTGCGGTCTACTCTTCTCTTGACATTGCTAAAGCCCTGCTTTCCCCACATCACTTGGGAAATTAAAGCATTGCCATTTTTTCAAAGTAATATCCCATGCTAACATGTCAAGTGTTTCCATTGTTGCATTTGACCATCACGGACACTCATTGCTGCTATCTACTCTCTTGACTTATCTTCTCTTCTGGTGTCAAGGGAATCCTCAATCGTTGTGGGTGTCCTCTTAGACCCTGATCACTCATCATTTGTACTCCTCGAGAGACTCTGGTCTCATCTATTCTATAGTCAATTCAGGCTGCTGCGAGAGCCAGGAGCTCCCTTCTAGACTATAGGATCATAAATCTAGCAGTTACTGTTCACGTCCCCTAGGATGACCATCAGGTATCTGATACTCAGTGTATAAGTTAAGTTCACCATATTCTTCAAAACCTAATGTATCCATTCTTCACAAGAGTGGTACCCGGCCAACCTCAAACTGTGGCATTTGGTAAATACCTTCTCCATCCCCACAACAAGCCAGTCACAACATCCTGATGCTTCATTATGGACTTTCCGTCTTTCTTACCTTTCCCCACTTCTTTGCCTTGTGGTCTTTCTCCAGTCATGTGTCTTTTCAGTTGTATCCACCACTGTGGTCTAGCTTCTAAACTATTCTCCCTATTCTTTTAACCAAATATCCAAACATCATATCTTAAACAAAAGACCAATATATGTCTCATTTTAATTTTTTTTCTTCAGTGTGTTCCCTGTTTGTGGTTTCTGTCATAAAATGCTTTTTTCAGAAGTTAACTAGTCAGAAGACTAGTTAGTACCTACTATATTTTGGCTATATTTATTTGTCATAATGGATATAGTTAATCTTTTCTGTAAATACAACTTAAATGTATCAATTTGAATAAATATAAATTCAAATACACACATGGTATGTGAATTTGAATATATTACGTGTTTAGATATATTTAATTATCTCATAATAATGCAAGTGGTTCTGCTAAATATTCTCACTATATGACTAGGTCAATGGAACTCATGAAGGAATCTGTTCCCAGAATTATTTTATTCTGTTTTCTGATAACCTGTGTGCTCATGCCTATCCTGAACACTTCCCCCACCCCACCTCCAGGCCTGACTCAGCATTTCCTGTTTCTTTTCTCTCATTAGGCTCTGTAGTATGAGGGAATGAAATTATTTTGTTTGCAAATTAAATTTGAAAATACAGGTGACGTTCTAGACAAGTATCTGGCAAAGTGTAAGCAGTTGAGGTCATTCCTAATACTACTGTTATTTCTGTCACTGATATTACAGCCACAGCTGTGTGGTAGTCCAAACCCGAAACTCCAGGCCATGGCTACAAGAGAAACATCAATATTCCACATTCAATCTGGATGTAAAGCCCAGGCAATTTTAAAGTAACAGCTACCCTAAAAAAGCCCATCCTATGAATTTCATTAGACAGAAGTTAAGGAATAGTTTCTACAGTGTGGATCTTGAAATCTCTCTAAGGTCATATGATAAAATTTTGATCTACATGGATAGTATGCTGGAAAAGAGACAGTGGGATCTTCAAGAGGCTGGCCCCACTGGGAGGTCCTCAAATCATGTTGAGCATGTATTCAAAGTAGATAGTGGGACCCTCTCTTTAGTTTCCCAGACATGTGAAGACTGGTTTGGCTTTGACAAATTTTCCTACCATGATGTGCTGCCCTACCCAAAACAACAGTGCTAATCATTTATAGATGGCTGCTTCCAAAACCACAAGCCTTGTTACAATGTTAAAAGATGAGACCAGGGTCACCCACCAGTGCTAATGCTAATGTTTAGGAAACTGTGAACTCAATTTTATTGTAGTTATTACACTGAGGCATTTTCTACATTCTTTTTCACAACTTTTCATGCCATTTTTTTTGTTTGTTTTTTTGATACTACAGTGTTTTTAAGAGCCTTGTCAACAGAATACTGGTTTTGGTGGATGTAAAGTTGAGAACATTCAGCATAACCACTCTTTGGAGGAACTGCCAGGGCAGTTCATCTCCCAAAAGATGCCAGCCAAACTTGAGAGCACACAGCTGTTGATTAGCATGAGGATAACATAAATCCAGGATGCTGGCAATGGTGTCCAACACCCTGAAGATCTAGGAACTTTGGAGAAGTTTTGTCAATAAAATCTAGAACAGTTCATCAAAAACAACAACAACAAAAAATCCACAAGAGGTATATAGACATGTAGATAAAAAAAAATCTAAAAATAGTTCTTAAAAGAGACTACAGGAGTATAACATTAGGCAATAAAGAGTGTGGGCAGGCCAAAAAATCCACATGAGAAACAAAAGAGGAAAAGTAATTGGGGGGTGCTGTTTGGGAGGAGCAGGGTTCACAAGGTGGGAGATGTAGTAAAAAGGTGACCACAACACATTTTGCTTGAAAACATCATGAGAATATCTAACCCAGCATATGCTGATTTAGAAAAATAACTTTCAAAAGAAAGTAACAAAAAGAACAAAATGTTTGCTTGCATGGCCATATAGCATGGTTCCTTTGTAGTGGTTTTATATACCTCTTAGTTGACTCCACCTCTTCATAGACTCATTACCAAATGACTGGGAGTAACATATGACTACAGCAATTTCAAGGGTTCATTGTAGAATCCTTAAAAATTTATGAAGTTTCAAAATATTCTTTCCTTGTAGATTATTAGTAATGCATGATTCTAGGAGCCCTATTGGTGGCAGAATAAAAATATAAGTTTGTTGAATCTCTTTAAGAATACCAACATAAGACCATATGAACAAAAATAAGAAGAGAAGGAAATAGTATATTCTAGAGTCAGGGCATTTGTTTTAGGTATCTAGTGTTCTGACAGCACAATGGAACACACATGTGATTTGATTGGGCCACTTTATAAAAGGGTAAGAGTTTACCATCTTTGGGCAAGTGTTCAAGAACATAAAGCATGCATTGTTTTCCACAACTAGCAATTCTAGTTGCTGTAGTCCTGAGAACAAATGAAGCTATTCCATTCTTTGCTCTCATGGAAACATTAATTATTTCCCATAATGTAAACTGTTTCCTCCTGATCAGGATTAGTATATAAGAACACATTAATATATAATGTTTTATGAATACTTGTTCTCACAATGAGACTTGTAAAAAAAAAAAAAAAAAAACTACTTCTAGAGAAATGTCTGTGGCCAGCTCAGCTACTATATAGGTCATTGGCTAGACTTTTCTAAGTAGTTACCAACTGTGAAGCATACTTAAAGATTAGTTGCAGTTACTTCTTGAAAATATTGCTGGTAAACTATTCTCAATGGAAAGACATAAAGGCATGTGGCATCTATGAGTCCAAGAAGGTGATCAGTTATTAAAAAAGGGTTATTAAAGGAGCTATTAGAAAAGTGAGGTAAAAACATAGTGGACTGTTTAGGGAGACTGTTCAAGCAAAAGCTAACTTCAATGCAACAAACAGAATGTGCGTAAACCCAAACGAATGACATTGAAATCCTAAAGGAGGAAGAAAGGTAGGGTGTGGAAGAGTGAGAAAGGAGACAGGCAGGGGGGAAAGGGGAGGAGGGAGAG
>PVIH01012888.1:0-61240 GCA_004025045.1 Sigmodon hispidus
AAAGCAATAAGGGAACGAATAGAGATTAAGGGCATAAAAATTGGAAAAGAAGAAGTGAAGCTATCTTTATTTGCAGATGATATGATTGTATACATAAGTGACCCACAAAATTCTTCCAAGGAACTGCTACAGCTGATAAACACCTTCAGCAGTGTAGCAGGATACAAGATTAACTCAAAGAAATCAGTAGCCCTTCTATGCACTGAAGATAGAAGAGTTGAAAAAGAAATAAGGGAAACATTACCCTTCATAATAGCTGCAAATAGTATTAAATACCTTGGAGTAACTATAACCAAAGAAGTAACAGACCTATTTGACAAAAATTTTAAATCATTGAAGAAAGAAAATGAAGAGGATATCAGAAAATGGAAAGCTCTCCCATGTTCCTGGATTGGTAGGATCAACATAGTAAAAATGGCAATTCTACCAAAGGCAATCTACAGTTTCAATGCATTGCCCATCTAAATCCCAACACAATATTTTTTTGGAACTTGACAGAACAATACTCAATTTCATTTGGAATAACAGGAAAGCTAGGATTGCCAAAACAATTTTACTCAACAAAAGAACCTCAGGAGGTATCACCATCCCTGACTTCAAGTTATACTACAGAGCTACAGTAATAAAAACAGCTTGGTACTGGCATAAAAACAGACTTGTGGACCAATGGAATAGAATTGAGGATCCAGACATTAACCCAAAAACCTATGAACACCTGATCTTTGACAAAGAGGCCCAAAACATTCAATGGAAAAAAATAGTATATTTAACAAATGGTGTTGGCATAGCTGGATGGAAGTGTGTAGAAAAATCCAAATAGATCTGAGCCTGTCACGCTGCACAAAACTCAAATCCAAGAGAATCAAAGACCTCAACTTAAACCCAGCCACTTTGAACTTGATAGAAAAGAAAGTGGAAAATACACTTCTACAAATTGGCACAGGTGACCACTTCCTAAATATAACACCAGTGGTACAGACACTAAGACCAACAATCAAAAAGTGGGATCTCCTGAACCTGGGAAGCTTCTGTAAAGCCAAGGACACTGTCAATAGGACAAAACGCCAGCCTACAGAATGGGAAAACATTTTCACCAACCCTACAAGTGATAGAGGACTGATTTCTAAGATATATAAAGAGATCAAGAATCTAGATCCCAAAACCTTGAATAACCCAATTAAAAAATGGGGTTCAGATCTAAAAAGGAAATTCTCAGCAGAGGGACTATGAATGGCTGAAAGGCACCTGAAAAAGTGCTCTTCATTTTTAGATCAGAGAAATGCAAATCAAAACAACTTTGAGATACCACCTAACACTTGTTAGATTGGCTAAGATAAAAGGCACAGATGACAGCCTATGCTGGAGAGGATGTAGAACAAGGGGAACACTCCTCCATTGTTTGTGGGAGTGTAAGCTTGTTCAGCCACTTTGGAATGCAATATGGTGGTTTCTCAGAAAATTGAGAATCAATCTCCCCAAGGACCCAGCAATACCACTTCTGGGTGTATACCCTAAAGAGGCACATTCACACTCCAAAGGTATTAGCTCAACTATGTTCATAGCAGCATTATTTGTAAGAGCAAGAACCTGGAAACAACCTAGATGTCCCTCAACTGAAGAATGGATTAACAAACTGTTATACATCTACACAATGGAATACTACTCAGCGGTAAGAAAAAATGATATCCTAAAATTTGCAGGCTAATGGATGGATTTGGAGAATATCCTCCTGAGCAAGATATCAGAAACTCAAAAAGATAAGCAGGGGATATACTCACTCATTAGTGGTCTCTAAACAAACAAACAGGAAAAAAAGCCAAGCATCCCAAGCTGCAAACCATAACCACTGAACAGCTTGGGATCAGAAACACCCTGAACTGACTTTTCAGATCCCACTCCAACTATAGGAACACCTGACTCACTCTTGAGGGAGGATGGACAAAACTGGATTTGCCAGGAGTGGAGACTGATCCAAGCATTATTGGGTCAGTGGGACCATAGGACTGTCTACTCCCTGCCCAGGGAAGGGATGGGGAGTTGTGGAGAAGAAAAAAATGACCTGATGTGGCTGGAGGTGGAAGGGACCTTGAATAAGGATATACAGGGATGGAAAAAAATATTCAGAGGGAAAGCTGAACACAACGTAAATATATGTGTAGCAATCTTATTTGCATTATCTCCCTTGATAAGTCATGCTTATGATTTTTATTTTCTTTATAGTTATTGTTAATTTATCGGCATTTTAAATTCATTTTACTGTTTTTCTTGATAAATACAAAATAAATAAATAAATAAATAAAAATTGAAATAGAAGCAATAAAGAAGGCACCAACTGAGACAAAGCTGGAAATAGAAAATCTGAAACAAGACCCAGAAGTACAGATTCAAGGAATAACAGTATCCAAAAGATGGAAGAGAGAATCTCTGCAGTGAAAGACTCAATAGTGGTAATAGATACATCAGTTAAAGAAAACACTAAAACCAAAAGAGTCATCACACAAAATGTCCAGGAAATTTGGGACACTTTGAAAAGGCCAAACCTGAGAATAATTGGAATTGAAGAAGGAAAAGAATACCAGCTTAAAGGCATAGAAAATATATTCGACAAAATCATAGAAGAAAACTTCCCAAGTTAAAGAAGGAAATACCTATAAAGATACAAGAAGCATACAGAACATCAAATAGACAAGACCCACATAAAAAGTTTGCTCACCATATAATAATCAAGCCACTAAACCTACAGAGTAAAGAAAAATACTAAGAGCTGCAAAGAAATAGGCCAAATCACCTCTGAAGGCAGACCCATCCGAATAACACCAGACTATTCAATTGAAAAAACAAAGTAAGAAGGTCCTGGTTAGATATTATACAGACACTAAAAGTGCATGGATGCCAACCTAGACTACGTTCCCAGCAAAACTATAAATCAACATAAATGGAGTAAACAAGATATTTTACAATACAACCAGATTTAAACAATACCTATCCACAAATCCAGCCCTATAAGAAGCCCTAGAGGAAAATCTCCAACCTAAGGAAACCAGAAACACCCTAGAGAGGAACCCTCCCCCCAAAAGGAAATACAAGCTACTACCAAAAATGACAGAAAATATTGATCATTGGTCACTAATATCACTTAATATCAATAGACTCAATTCACCTATAAAAAGACATACCCTAGCACAATGGATACAAAAACAGAAACCATCCTTCTGCTGCATACAAGAAACACACCTCAACTTTATACCAAACCCTCCACCCAGACAAAAAGAATATACATATTTTTCAGCACCCCATGGAACTTTCTCTAACATTGACCACATACTAGGTCATAAAGCAAATATCAATAGGCACAAAACATGGGTATAACACCTTGTACCATATCAGATCACTATGGTCTAAAATTAGAGTTCAAAAACATCATAAATCACAGAAAGCCTACCAACTCATGAAAACTAAACATCATTCAACTGAACCACCTCTGGGTCAACGAAGAAATTAAGAAAGAAGTCAAAGACTTCCTAGAATTTAATGAAAATGAATCTATGACATACCCAAAACTTATGGGATACAATAAAAGCAGTCTTAAGGGGAAAATTCACAGCACTAGATGCCTACATGAAAAGACTAGAGAAATCCCACACAAGAGAACTATCAGCACAGCTGAAAGCATTAGAACATGGAAGGAGTAGATGGCAGGAAATAATCAAACTTAGAGCTGAAATCAACATAATTTAAACAAAAAGAACAATCAATGAATCAAAGAGTTAGTTCTTTGATAAAGTCAACAATATACACAAACCCTCATCCAAAATAACCAAAAAACACAGAGAGAGTATCCAAAATAACAAAATCAGAAAAAGGGGGTGCATAACAACAGACCATCAGGAAATCCAGAGAATTGTCAGATCATACTACGAAAATCTAAACTCCACAAAAATGGAAAATTTAGAAGAAATGGACATCTGTCTGTTCAGATATCATTTACCATAATTAAAGATCAGATTAAAGACCTAAGCAGTCCTATAACACCAAAGGAAATTGAAGCTGTCATTAAAAGTCTCCCAAATAAAAAAAGCCCAGGCCCAGATGGTTTCAGTGCAGAGTTCTACCAGACATTGAAAGAAGAGCTAATACCAATCAATACACCTCAAACTTTTCCATGTAGTAGAAACTAAAGGACTAGTGCCAAACTCTTTTATAAGGCCACAATAACCCCGCTATCCAAGCCACTCAAAGACACAACAAAGAAAGGGAATTACAGACCAATTGCCCTCGTGAACATTGATGCAAAAATTCTCAACAAAATTCTGGTAAACTAAATCCAACAACATATTAAAAAAGTTATTCACCACAATCAAGCAGCTTCATCCCAGAAATGTTGGGATGGTTCAACATATGGAAAACTGTAAATGTCATCCATCATATAAACAAACTGAAAAAAAAAACACATAATCATCTCCTTAGATGCTGAAATAGCCTTTGACAAAATCCAACACTCTTTTATGATAAAAGTCCTGAAGAGATCAGAAATACAGGAAAATTACCTAAATGTAATAAAGGCAATTTATAAAAAGCCGACAGCCAACATCAAACTAAATGGAGAAAAACTCAAAGCAATCCCACTAAAATCAGGAACTAGCCAAGGCTGTCCCCTTTCCCCTTATCTATTCAACATAGTTCTAGAAATTTTAGCTAAACCAATTAGAGGATTAAAAGAGATTAAATGGATACATATTGGAAAGGAATAAGTGAAACTATCTCTATTTGCAGATGATATGATTGTATACATGAGTGATCCACAAAATTCTACCAGGAAACTTCTACAGTTGATAAACTCCTTCAGTAATCTAGGAGGATACAAAATTATCTGAAAGAAATCAGTAGCCCTCCTATACACTAAAGATAATAGGGCTGAAAAAGAAATAAGGGAAACATCACTTTTTTTTTTCCTTCTTTATTTTGTATTTATCAAAAAAAAACAGTAAAAAGAATTTAAAATGCGGAAGAGTTTACAATAACTATACAGAGGATAAGAATGCCCAGGGAGGGGATGGGGAGTTGCAGAGAAGAAAAATGACCAGATGTGTTGGGAGGGGGAAGAGACCTTGAATAAGGATATACAGGGAAAGCTGAACACAAAGAAAATATATGTGTAACATCACTTTTTATAATAGCTGCAAATAGCATTAAATGACATTCTTACCAAAAGCAATCTACAGATTCAATGCAATTCCTATCGAAATCCCAACACAGATTTTTACAGATCTCAAAAAAAACAATACTCAATTTCATTTAGAATAACAGAAAAACCAGGATCACCAAAACAATTTTGCACAATAAAAGAATCTCAGGAGGAATCACCATCCCTGACTTCAAATTATTCTACAGAGCTACAGTAATAAAAACAGCTTAGTACTGGCATAAAAACAGACTTGTGGATGATTGGAATCTATTTGAAGACTCCAACATTCACTCACACACCTATGAACACCTGATTTTTGCCAAAGAGGCCAAAAGTATTCAATGGAAAAAAGATGGTATCTCCAACAAGTGGTGTTGGCATAACTGGATGGTAGTTTGTAAAAAAAATGCGAAAAGATCCAAACCTATCACCCTGTACAAAACTCAAATCCAAGTGGATCCAAGACCTCAATATAAACCCAGCTACACTGAACTTGATAAAAAAGAAAGTGGGAAATACCCTCCAACACATTGGCACAGGTGACCACTTCCTAAATATAACACCAGTAACTGAGACACTAAGGACAGCAATCAATAAATGGGACCTCCTGAAACTGAGAGGCTTCTTTAAGGCCAAGGACATAGTCAATAAGACAAAATGACAGTCTAAAGAATGGGAAAAGATTTTCACCAACCCTACAAGTGACAGAGGACTGATCTCTAAAATATCAGAAATAGAGAACTCAAGAAACTAGAGCCCCAAACTCTAAATAACCCAATTAAATAAAGGGGTTCAGAACTAAAAAGGGAATTCTCAGCAGAAGAATTAAAAATGGCTGAAAGTCACATTAAAAAGTGCTCAACATCTTTAGCCATCAGGAAATGCAAATCAAAACAACTTTGAAATACTACCTTACACCTGTCAGAATGGCTATGATTTAAAACACAGATGACAGCCTATGTTGGAGAGGATTTGGAGAGAGGGGTATCTCCTCCATTGTTGGTGGGAGTGTAAGCTTGTTCAGCCATACTGGAATGCAGTATGGCGATTTCTCAGAAGACTGAGAATCAATCTCCCCAAGGATCCAGTAATACCACTTTTAGGCATATACCCTAAAGTTGCACATTCACACCCCAAAGTTTATTAGCTCAACTATGCTCATAGCAGTATTATTTGTAACAGCAAGAACCTGGAAGCAACCTAGATGGTCCTCAACTGAAGAACTCATTAACAAACTGTGGTACATCTACACATTGGAGTACTACTCAGCAGTAAGAATAAATTATACCCTAAAATTTGCAGGCAAATGAATGGATATGGAAAATATCCTCCCGAGCAAGGTATCACAATCCCAGAAAGAGAAACAGAGGATATACTCACTCACTAGTGGACTTAAGAGAAAAAATAAAATAAAAAATAAAAAAAGATGTCATTGTATACAAGAGCTCAATGCTAGAATATAGCAAAATGACACAGTGCCTCTCTTCTGCATTGATGGCCTCTGGCAGAGGTGTGGGTGAGGAAAGACTTGTCTTCCTTAAGGGTCTAGTCACAGGGAGTTTAATTATGCTCCAGTAAGTAAATGAGCAGCATGAATGTTTTTTGAAAATGGGGAGATCATAAGAGTGAGTATGAATATGAGAGGACTGATAACTGAGTTTGATGGAGTGCATGATATAAAATCACCACATAATAAATGTATATTTTAAAAAAGAAAAAAACATGCTTTACATTATTTTTTTAACTAAAACAACCCCAAGTATCCATTAACAGATAGAAAACCAAACATAGTGCATACCTACAATGGAATAAGAGTTAAAAAAATCTAACTTATGCTTAATTTTTTATTTGCTGAATTAATTTAGCTACTCAGAGAAGACAAATATTCTATTATTCCACTAATATTAGGTGCTTAAAAGGACCAACTTCTAGAAACAAAAGGCAGAACGGTGTTTTCTAGAGCCTAGAAGGGAAATCTGCATCTCTGTTTTTAATGAGTGCAGCTTTTATTTTGAAATATTAATATTCTATAGAAGAGGGATGTGCAATATACACATTGTTGATGACTTAATTCTGCTGAGCTATGTACCTTAAAGATAATTAAGCAAGGTGTCATGGTGAACATCTGTAATCCAGGCACTTAACAATCCAAAGCCAAAAAATGATGTGCATTTAAAGCTATCTTAGGCAAGACAACAAATATCAGGCTAGCTGGGGGCTACATAGAGAAAATGGAAACAATAGTAATAACAAATTAAAAATAAATTTTATTTGTATTTATTGTAATTTTAGAAAATTATTAATGCATAGTATATAAAAATGAATTTCTTTGTGACACAGAATAATTTTAAAACACATATGAAGTTTCAATTATGTTTAAGTTTGTTAATAAAACTATCTCCCTCACTTTATCAATTAGGCTGGCTTCTAGAAGGAATATTACAAAATGTATCACTGCCTAATATTTTTTTCATGAAGAAAGATTGTTATGCTGGAATGATGTGCGAAGATCAATGGCAAGTGATCCAGAGCCTGCCTAACATCAAGAGTGCAGGTCCAGACCTGCTCATCTCTTGATTTCTTGTCTGTAACACTTCTTCTTTACTCATCATACAGTGAAAGCACTGCACTGAGAATTTGTGAATATATAACTGATCTGGGAGTCAGTATGGTGTCTTAGAGCAGATGATTTGAATGGATTTGCACAGTTCACCTCATGTGTGTCTTTTGTTTGTATAAGGTTTGGATATAATTCAAGTTCATTATATATACTTTATATACTAAAATTAGCTCTTTGCACATTCAATATGCAAAACACAAAAAAGATATGGAGATTACCAAGCACTACTCAAACACAGAAATCTTAGCTCTTTAGATGTAGTGTAGACATCTTCCCAGAAATTCTTAAAAATGTCCTGTCTACCCTAACCCTAACCCTAACCCTAACCCCAAGCACGCCCAAGCGGCACACCACAACCACTGAACAGCTTGGGATCAGAAACACCCTGGACTGACCCTTCAGACCCCACTCCAACTATAGGAACACCTGACTCACTCTTGAGGGAGGATGGACAAAACTGGATTTGGCCAAGAGTGGAGACTGATCCAAACATTATTGGGTCAGTGGGACCATAGGACTGTCTACTCCCTGCCCAGGGAGGGGATGGGGAGTTGTGGAGAAGAAAAATGACCTGATGTGGTGGCAGGGGGAAGGGACCTTGAATAAGGATATACAGGGATGGAAAAAAAAATTCAGAGGGAAAGATGAACACAAAGAAAATATATGTGTAGCAATCTTATTTGCATTATCACCCTTGATAAGTCATGCTTATGATTTTTATCCTCTTTATAGTTATTGTTAACTTTTCAGCATTTTAAATTCATTTTACTGTTTTTTTGATAAATACAAAATAAATAAAGAAAAAAGTTAAAAAAAATAAATTAAAAAAAATGTCCTGTGATAACTAAATTTTCTCAGCATGTTAGTCATATTTTACCCTTACCTTTGTGGGTGTGCATGCACACACATGCACCTGTGTGCCAGTGCATGTGTGCGTGTGTGTGTGTGTGTGTGTGTGTGTGTGTGTGTGTGCATGTGTATGTGTTGTATGTTCTTGTATGGGTGCAAGTGTGTGAAAGTACAATTAGAGAGCAGAATCAAAACAAGCAGGAAAAAGACTAATAAGACATAAAAATACTCAAACAAACCAAAATAAGACAAAAAGTTGTCAAAACTACTCCCTTAACTGTGGTTAATATACCCAGTGATGCTCCACTGGAGAAAGCTTTGCTAGTGGATAGACATCAATTGCAGACAGCTTCTGAGTTAGGAGTGGGGAGCCCATATTCAGCCTCTCTTCCCAGTGCAGGGACACTATCTATTTTGAATCTTTGTCTTTCTTGGGCATGCAGCCATCATAGTCTCTGTGAGTTCATATGTTCATATTTTGTCTTGAAGACACTGTTTCCCTGGACCCATCTATTACCTCTGGATTTTGAAATTTGCCTCTTCTTCTCTTATATAGATCACTGAGCCTTGAGGGTAAAGGTTTGATGGAGACATTTCATTTAGAACTCTCAATCTCTTCACTTGCTGTGGATATCTGTATTAATTCTTATCTAATGAAGGACAAACTTCTTTGATGTGGATGGAGAGAGGCATTGGCCTGTGGGTTTTGAAGCATAAACATGTTAACTTTCAATGTACTGTACCTGGATTGAGAAAGTACAAAGAAACAGAGGAAGCTGGGGGAAATGTAGACAGTAGATTTCATTGGAATTCAGATAACTAGAAGTCCATACTCTTGTGTTCAGACTAGATTGTGTAACCTTACATTAGTTGCTTTCTCGTCTTAAAGTCATTTTCTCTATAATAAGCTACAGGGATTTAGTGATGCCAAATAGGATGATCTTCCTGGACTTTCAGCTTCAGTATTATAAGTCCTATCATTCTACCCTGTTAGTTAGGAGAAATGAGAACGATAGGAACACGGGGAACAGACTAGCTGGGAAAAGAGTTGAGTAGGACTCAGTTAAGGTACTTTGGGCTGCAAGTAACAGAATTCCTAGCTAAAAATAACTTGAATAATGGAAGTTTACCATTAGGAATTTTGTAATGGCAGTTTCTCTATTGTCTGGTTAATATCTCTTCAATGTCCCAGCTGAGGTTCAGCTTTTGTTAGGATTCTTGTAGCATGTTTGTCTTGCTACTACCATCCCATAGCCCTGCCTTTATAAACGATGTCTAAGTTAGCAGGGAGGGTGAGATACGTCTTACACTTGTCTGTTGCCCCTCCTATACCAGGAGGTTTGTTTCATCCACTTCCCTAAACCCTGCCCTGGCATGGGAGAAAACAATTATAATGAAAATTGCAAAGCTACTAAACTTGTTTTATAGACATGGGCTCGTTTTTTTCTGCGCTAAGTTCTGCATGACACTTGTAAAATAAATCAGAGTTTTGTTAGTGAGCAAAAAAGAACAAACAAAAATGTGAAAAAGCAGAATAATGATAAGAAAAGTCAACATATGTCAAAGGTGCAGCAGATACCAAGAGATTAAAAAATGTTTGTTTTCCTGTGTATTTGCATTTTATTGACTACTATAAATACATATATAGCAGTAACATACATGATACATATTATATATATATATGAGTAACATATACACATGAGTAAAATCTGACATGTCAGTATATGCATACGGCATGCTATGGTCAGATCTCAGAAATAAGCATATCTGTCATGCCAGACATGTATCATATCTTATATATCAGGAACATTAAAAAAAATCTTCCCATTTACAACCTTTTAATATTTGATTAACTGCTGCCAGCTGCTGTCACCATTCTGTCCTCTACTGCAGAGCACTGGAACCTACCTTGTATCTAATTCAGTGGCCACAATCAAGAGAAAAAAGAGCTGATATTTCTAAATGTAAATACTATGTAATAGTGAGTTACTGCCTTGGCTGGCCTTGGTTTTGAACTAAGGGAAAGGAAGTATAGGAACATTGTGTTCCTTGAGCATCTAGGAAAAATTAGGTTTTTAAGCAAAGAGTTAGACATTGTCTCTATAAGAATAACAAGCTTGAGTTTGCATTCTTTGTATGAAGAAATTTTTGTCCTGTGAGGGAGAAGTATGATGGAATGATGGTATTGAGGAATGATGCAGAGGAAGTAGTATGCATGAGAACAAAACACAAGCCAACATTACAATCTTAACCTGGAATCTCAGGAGGAGGTGCTCTGACCTTCAGTTCCTCATATGCTGCCAGAGAACAAGATCAGCAAAGTATTCTTTGTTTTCTTTTTTTGGATTTCTGATTTTACTTAAGTTAGCTACTTTGACATTGATGAGGCCTTAGAGAAATTGTAGTTATTACACATATGTACACCTAGCAGAATGTTTATGAGGATATTTTCCGAAGTAGAATGCCTAAGCACACCAGTGTTCAATTTAAGTTACAATAATATTTTAGTAGATATATGAACATTCTCTCTTTTATTTAAATTCTAAACTGTGTTACAAGGAATTTATACATTTATGGCCAGGACTGATGCTATATACATAGGATCTCAGCACTCTGGTTGCAAGGGTGGGAAAACCAAGAGTTCAATGCCAGGTTTAACTAAATACTGAGTCCAAGGCAAACCTGGCATACATAAGATCCCATCTAAAAAAAATCTTACAGAAAAGGCTGGATAAAGAAAAATCAAGAGAAGAGAGAATGAGGAAGAGGGGAAGCAGAAGGATACAAAGCTAAATTTTAAAATTTATTTTAAAAATCAAATATATAGATTTTATAATTCAAATAGCTTTTATCTTCATTAACTTATTTTTTAATTTTCTTCTTTTATTTTAAAAGGTTTTTCCCATATCTTCCACTACTTCCCCTCACTTTTCTTCTCCCAGCCCCCCCCCAGCCTCCTTCCACCCCATCCTCTCATCCATTCCCCCATGAGGGCAAGGAGTCCCAAGGTGAGTGAGTTTGGTCTGGCACATCCAGGTGAGGAAGGTCTGAGACCCTGGTTCCAATATGAAGACTAAGTTAGGTGTTTCTCTATAGTGAATGGTCTCTGAGATGTCAGTTCATGCACCAGGAATATACTTTGGTCCTGGTGCAAGAGACTCCCCAAACTGTCTACACTGCCTTTGGAGGGTTTAGTTCCTTTCTATGAATATTCCTTAGCAATTATTTCAGAGTCAGTTAACTCTCAATAGTTCCAGTCAGCCATCCCTGTGGGTCTCCTCCTCATGATCCTGATCCCTTTGCTCATATACTTTCCTCTCTCTCTCTCTCTTCAGCTGGACTGGGAGCTTGATCTGGTGCTTAGCTATGGATCTCTGCTTCTGCCTCCATTGATTGCTGGATGAAGGTTGTATAATGACACTTATGGTTGTCATTCATTTGATTGTAGGGGAAGTCCTGTTTAGGCAACCTCTCCACTATTACTTGGAGTTCTAGCCAGGGATATCTTGTGGGTTTCCTTAGTACCATGTTTCTTTCTAACCCCACAGGGGCTCCCTCTATCTAGATATCCATTTCTTTGTTCTCTCTCCCTGTTGCTCCTCCCACTCAACCATCTCCTTCTCTCATGATTTGTTCCAACCTGTCTTTGCTCTCATTCCCTTATGATCCTATGATCTATATTCCCAATAGTGATATGTTCAAAAGTAAGACTAGAATAAAAAAAAATTCAGAGTGAAAACTACAGTAGACATACACTATAAGTTAACCACTTTCTCATGATGCTGGTTGCTAAAAAGCATAGGAGTAAAAATGATAAACACAATTTCTTCCAGGCATTTAATATATTCTTCCTTTACTTTTGGAGACACTAAACCATAGGAAAAACTGCTGTTCTGCAACAGGGCAAAGTATTTTTATCTGGCCACTCAAGTATTTGTTCTGATTCACAGCAAGAACTATGACCCAGCCACTGAACAGTGTCACATTTAAAATGTAGCTTATAATGTCTTTTAGTAAAGTGGTCTCCTTTTGCCACAAATCTAAGAAGCTATGTAGAGTCAACCAACCCCTGAGCAGAGAGGAACAAGCTGGTGCCACCACCAGAAGCAGAACTTCTGAATTGGGTTAAGTCCCCTAAACTGTGAATATATAAGACAATCCAAAGCCACTCAGGTGTAACATGGGCCTTCTATTTCAGTTTGTGTAAGTCATTTATGGCCATTTCCAGAGCAAAGGCAAGGGGGTTTTCAAATTGTTTAAATCTGGACACTTACAGGCAGAGAGAGAGTTCATTGTCCTGTTGGCACTTATGTAAGGATAATGGACACCATGAGATGGATCCTGAGAAAAAGGGAGACACTTATACCACTGATAGAGAAAAAGTAAATTGTGCAAAATGTAAACAAATATTCAAATATAGGTTAATGCTATGTATTCAGTGCCCCTTAGATTATCACAGAGGCACAAATGATTTACTGTGATAATCCCTTCCCAAGACAGCATTGGATGATGTCATTTGTGTTCCTATCACAGGGAGTAGAAACTATGGATGGTGGGCACTTCTTCAGACAGCACAGGAGATTTTCTTAGTAATTATCATGTAAGACCGCTATGGGGTGAAATGATACTTAATAGAGGTACCATGGGGTGGAGCTTTCAATTTTCCTCCTTCTATTTTGACCATTTTTGCCTTCTTTCCTGGCTACGAGAAGAGGGAGAAAATAAAGGGTACATCTGGAGCCAGGGGCTCTGTTCTTGACCCAGCTTATGAGTCTTTCATGGGAGCCAAAGCTGCTAAGAGTTCCGCACAGGAACAGGGCCTCCCTCCATGCAGGGTTTCTCCCTGTTTCACTTCATAATTTTTAATAACTAAAACTCATGAAGAAGATATTTGGGAGTTACTCACGTCATAAAACCTTTAAACATAAAGCACACACAAGTACTGACTGAGAAATCTTTTTGCAAAAATAAATGGTTAGAAGAAAAACAAAGCCTACAGATTTTTTTTTGTTGGTGGTGCTATTCTTGTTGAATATTTCCCACTCTTCATGCCCTCAAAGAGAGAGAGAGAATGTGAGAGAGAGGGGTACTGGTGTGGGGACAGCACAGAAAAAAAGGGAGAAAAGTGGCTTCAGCTCAGTGGAACCCTAAAAAATGCACATGAATCAATTATGAAAGAGAGAAGGTCCCTTTGAATGGGGGAAAAGCTGATTGGAATTAAGATAAGCTTTGTTCCTATCTGCAAGGTACAAGGGGGCACTTTTCAGTGGAACAGAAAAGGGGGATTTGGGACTGTTTGGCTGCTTAATGCCCATAGTGCTTCAGAGCCCATGTGAAAATTTGCTGCTGGCTATTAATCATCATTGTGCCCCTGCAAAGAAGCTGTTACAATGATGACTATATGTCATTATATTCCCACTGTAAGTAACGAATCAGAGAGCTGGGAAAGTTGGATAAGAGCGGCTGAAAAACTTTTAAGCGGTCGAATCTATTTAAATAAATTTACATCACATTTGCTACTTTCTCTGGTATGGGAATCATACTTTAAAATGAAACAATATGGTGTGTTCATGGGGCCTGGTCTTTTATTCGGCGTCCCTGAGCCTACTTTCCAGGTCAGCCTTTGCCAGCGCTGACAGCACGCTTTTCTCATAGCCTCTCCTTCTCATAGCCTTTGGTTGCTTTCAAGTTCAATTTAGCACAATAAAGTTGTTATGCATTGACAGTTAGGAGAGCAGAATAGGTGGTGTCTGGGCCCGCTGTGTCGCTACAAAGTGGGCCCATTCTCTGTGGGCCAGCTCAGTTACTGGAGCCTTACTGGTGGGATACAGCCGTGGACTTTCAGCCGTTCCCATCCTGACGAAAACAATTAGCTTCAAACTGCACGAAGCCTCGGGGTCAGCCTCCTTTTGACTGAGACTGCACCATTTAATATGCTGCGGTGGATTTCAAATTTATGTTGATTTATCCTGTTGTGTTCGTCTTTTATGCGCTTTATTTACAGACGTGTAAAGAACAGGGGAAGTTGGGGTTCCCCATGCTTCAAGAGTTTTATTAGAAATCTAAGCCATTGTTTTATGTTTATTTTATAAAGAAATAGAGTTGAAACATGTCAGGCTTAATTCCATTAGGCTGAACTGCCCAGAACAGAGCCCTGGGGTTTGGAAGACAGGATCTGAAAGGAAGTGTCTCCTTGGCTAAGCATCACGAACAAGGCAAACAACAAACAACCCTCACACAGTACCGTGGTCAAGAGAGCTTTCTACTGAGAGATGGCAACCCCTAAAATCTTACTCTGACCTAAAAGTGACAGATCTTTTAATAGAACCAAAAGGTAATTTCTCAACTATTACATGCCACCATGTGAACATGTGTGTGCATATGGGCATATCATATCAATTAGTGTTTAGGATTCATTGACAGCTACCCAAGTACTTACTGTCTGAGACATAATTCTGCTGCCATGAAGTAAAGATTACTCAGTCTTGATGCTGCAGAAATGCTCTCATCAGGGGCATGTACTCTCTTGTGTCACCAATGAAAACCACACAACAAAGCAAATTTAGGTGCACTTATATTTGACCATCTCAGTGGTCTGAGACAAATGTCTCTTAATTCTTGTAGGAAATAAATCACAGATTACTAATTTCACTAATTATAGGCTGTGACCATTAAGTACATCTCCTAGATTAGAAATTGACTGAGAATATGTGGCAAAAGTAGATTTCACTTTTCTAAAAGTCCATGTTTTTGGTAAGCTATTTGTAAGATTTATATATTTTTACCAAAAGGTGACACTGAGTCATTGTGTCATATATTTACTTGAACTGTGTTTTAATAAGGAACCATAAAAAATGACATTGTTCCATGGAAGACATCTCCCCTAGAACAATCTATATCTATATATAAAATTTAACAGAGTCAGAAATCTTTTTAATCAAGCTATATCCAAAAAATCCAAAAATCTGTACTTAATTTTGGTAATTATGTGGGTTATTTTCCTTGGTCATTTCTCTCCTTTTGTTATTATTTTAATATTATTTGATGTCATTTTCACTAAGGCATTTTTATAAGTCAACATTTTAAGAGCTTTTAAAAATACAGGCAAAAACAATTATAAGAGATAACATCACACATGTAATAAAAGTACTTTTCTAATTTTCAAATGGGACAACCTTTTTGGCATTCAAATGAGCAAATAACTCTAAATTTGCAAAACTCTTTAACTGATAAGACACAGCCTTTTATTTTTTTCTTGAAGAAATGTATCAAAACCACATAAAATTTTATCTATACAATGGCAGTATGAAGAGAGTAAAGAGATATTAGAAAGGGAAGTTCACATGTGTACACAGAAACACACATATGCTGATGCCACTGTAAAACTTGATACATACTGATACATCTGGGCTCTCTACTAGAACTGTAGGCTGATTTCCCACAAAAGTTTGTCTCCTAAATAATAGGAAATACAGGGAAATATTGACAAAGAGCTCTGGGGATTATATGAACTTTAATTATATGAAAGTTTTAGATTTTTATGGAGACCCTAAATCCAGGGGAAGATAGAGTGTAAACAAGTCTGAATAAGGAGATATCTTCAGTGAAATCACTTCTATGCAGTTGTCATAGACAATGAGTGATATGAAAGACATCCATACAGAAGATGACCAATCCTCAGGGGAGTTCTCTAGGAGAAAAGGAAAGAAGGGAAGAGAAAGGCACATTGCATAACCCTTATAGAAAATTGACTCAGAGAGAAATGAGGGCTAGAAAAGAGAAAAAGGCAGCATTTGCCATAAATGTTGCCAGCAACATTAGCCAAATCGTACCCAGAACTTTCATGTCTTTCTTGCTGGAATCGGTGTTCAGGATGATATGAACTTCAGAAGAATGTCCTTGGCCTAAACTGAAGCTTACTTCTTTCTTGCTCTGCATACTAAGGTAGGTTGGTAAAAGCCCTTATCCATGAAAAGAAATAACACTTGCAGGATACACAGGGTTGTTATGGAGTCCAAGTAACACAGATAAAGTGCCCCATTAAATCTCTTGCATGTAGAAATTACTCAGTGAAGTTACTCCATGTTGATTCTCTTTAGCTCTTGAATATTTTTGTACATGTGTATTTCCATTTCAGTTCTAATCTCTCAATGAATAAGTCAAGTTTCCTAACCTAAAACCTTATACAGAAGGAATGGTGGGGACAAGACGATTCAGCAAGAAAGGCCCAAGTTATTAAAACCTGATGACCTGAGCTTGATCCCTGTAAACCACTTAGTAGAAGGCTAAACCCAGCTCCTGCAAGCAGTCAAACCTCCACATGTGTACACATGCACACATATGAACACACATAGTAAATACCTTTAAATGTGGCTTTTTAAGATATAATGAAAGAAAAGCAATTGATAAAAGCATCTTGACAATAATGGACTCCTAGTGATTTGGACCTGAGAAACACTAGAGCCATCTAATAGGTCTTTTGTTAGTGGTTGATTTGGGGTAATGTTTAGATTATATTCATATCTGTTTGATTGCTGAAATGAATTAAATAACTATGTGATGAAATGTTTCATCTTATGCTATCTTTCCATATGTCCATATGAAATTAAAGGGAGAATTTTATGATAACTAATAGATAATTTCCACAAAATGTCTCCTAGGGCCTTAGAAAATTTAGATGTCACTGTCAAGAGACCTTTAGTATTGTAAGAAAGGATTCTGCTTAGCAGTTGATCTTGATGTCCTGAAATAGTATGCTTTAAAGATACAATATTCTGATGTACATGAAAATATGACCAAATCCATTGACAAATTTAAGTTGTCAGAGAGAGAGAGAGAGTTACTCTTCTCAAGTAGCAAACTTCATTTTTGTGCAAAAGTCAAGCTATGTACATGGATGGAGAGCGGTGGGTATGAGGACCTTTTTTTCTTTTTAAGTGTTTGAATTTTGCTTTACCACTGTAATACTTAAGTATTTAGCAAAACTTCAGAATAGTGTTTTTATAAGCACATATCACAACACTGCTTACTCCATGGTGTATGTTTTCCACCACTAGCAGTGATCTTGATCAAGTAATGGGCTGGAGTTGCCTTTTCTTCTATACTAATTGCTAATTGAATTCTAACATTGTCTATAGCTCTGTTTTAGGATATAATGTTGTTTGTGCATTAAATAGACTCCTATAATTGAATATTATATCAGACTGGGAAAATAGATTCAGTTCTATTAGAAACACCACATACCATGTAAGAACGGCAAGCATATTTTTACTATGCACAGTACATTGTCATATTGGTCATTTTCTCCAAAAGTCTGTGACTTTTAATGTCATTTGATTATATTACTTAATGAAATATTTTTGCATGTTTAAGTTATGCAAAATGCTAAACAGCCTTTCAACTTAACTTTTAAACTTGTCTTTCTTTTACAAATATCAGTGGGAAACCAAGAAGCCATTAACTGCATTGCATTTCCCTGATTTCTTGATATTTTAACTATTAAATAGGACATACTTACTTACATCTCATCATCAAGACTTTTTTCAAAACCTGAGAATATTGTCTCAAACATATGATGTTAAATAGGCCATTTGTGCAACATACAATCTTTAAACAACTTTTTTTTTATTTTTATGAGCAAGCTGTTAATAAAGAGACATATGTGCTGTTTTATGTATCCACACGCCTTGTCTTACTACCATTTTTTTTTTCAGATCAACACCATAACTTACGTTGTCTTCAACACAAAGTTCTGGCAAGCTTCAATAGATTCATTAGTGGGTTTTTCTTTACAACCAATGAAGCTCAAAGAGCGCCTAACAATGGAGCTAATCACTGCCTCTTCCCTGACCCAAGCTTAGGTTTCCCCTCCTTTCACTCCAGACTCTTATTTCATTTCTAAGCAACTGGATTTCTGTGGCATTCCCAGAACAAATAAATATCTCCCTTTCCCCCTGCTTACATCTTTTGTGTATATTTTTCTATACAACTGCTTGTATTTAAACTAGTGTGGTGATGGCAGAGTTCTTCAGGTAATCTTTCATTGGACATAAATGGTGTAGCATTAAAATGCAGATAATGTTACCTCAATTAGAGAACTCTGTCCAAAACTTGAAAAAGACGAAGCTAAATGTTTGGACTAAACAAGTAAGTCTATGTTGTTAAGAGTGGGGCTGGGTAAGTTGCATTTTTCAACAGTTCCTTTAATGAATAAATGTTAGACTGTATCAACAGTCCTGAACAGACTTGTGGTTTGTGTGCGCATGAAGTGTAATGGTATCAATTGACTGGCTCTTTGTGGTTGCTGTAAAGTACTCTTGAATGTGTCAATGGAGAGAAGGCCAGCGGACAATGAAGCCATGACAGCTGAATGTCAGCAGCGACCTTGAACCTAAACTGGTTTCACCAATCTAGTGACTCCAGCTACAGTGGAGACATGCAGTGGAGCTGGACCTTCGGCACTGCCTGTCATTTTCTGTGCTCAGATTCCAAACACTTCAGTGACAATTTCACCACATTGCGAGAGCCTGCTAATATGCATCAGTGAACGTTTACTTATTAGCGATGGGGCTAACGATATGTTCAGCATTTTAAACAGGCTTGCATGGCCATTTAAAAATACAAAACAAAAAGCAAAAGGAAGCATTATTCTAGACTAAATATTTCATAAAAGAAACTGCATCCAGAGAAGATCCAAACATTTTTTCTGCA
The DNA here is from genome assembly GCA_004025045.1 of Sigmodon hispidus. NCBI lineage: Eukaryota > Metazoa > Chordata > Mammalia > Rodentia > Cricetidae > Sigmodon > Sigmodon hispidus. Next base: position 19,365 of record PVIH01012888.1, read on the forward strand.
GAAGTGGGTTCTTTGATATTGATCTTACATTGCGTAGTATTACTATATATACATTACTACATTCTTTATTGCTGCAAATAGCATATGATTAGTTAATTAAAATACTGTATCAAAGAATAATTAATATTTGTAATGCAGTGTTTCTTTTAATGAAAAACAAGAGAATTTTTCTAAAGGTCACATTTATAGATTAAATGTGTCTTTAACATAAATGGAATGTTATTAAGCTAGACTCAATATTCAGGAGAGAACTACAAAGCCTTTTGTGGAAAAACACTATTAATGAATTCAAGAAACAGAATCCCTTTGCTAATGCTGAAGTGGAACAAGGTTAGAAGCCCAACCATAAATGAATGTTCTTAATGGAAGACCTGAGGGAAGGGAATGAAGGAAAGGATGTGGGTGTAATAAAAAAGATGAAGAAAATAGAGACCAAAAGGAAGGGAAGAGGACAGAGAAAGAAAAAGATAGATGTACATTAAAAAGAGAAAAGAAAATTCAGTAAGACACATAGAATCATGTGTATATAGCAAAGAGCAAAAATAAAAATGAGTATGCATGCATTTTAGAAATTGTGTCTAGCATATTTTTGGTGTTAAAAAAGCAGTAATAATATTGTACTAGTGCCATAAAGATTGCAATTTCTTCTAAGAAATATGGAACATTTTCTACAAACAAATGAAACTTTAAAAATAAAATTTAGAAAATCAAGATTTTAAAATGTAGATTTATTGTCAGAAAGTCATTGTGAATGGATATGAGAAATGATATAAAGATTTCATCTAATTAGCACTTCTTTAAGTACCAGTATCAGTAAAAAAACAAAAATAGGCAAAATAAAACTCTTCTATGTTGTGTTACTTTCCAAAATAAAACTGGACACAACTGCCTGCTGGTCTGTGTGAAGTTATCTCATGTGCTTTAGTGGTAGGTTTTGAGTTTTTTTATATTTTTATTGAAAATAATTTTTCCATATAAAATATTGTGATCACAGTTTCCTCTCGCTCACCTCCACCAGCTTTTCTACACACCAGCACTGCCCCATTCTTTCAGCTCTTCCCTTCAGAAAACAAAAGAAAAGAAAACAGTCTAGAACAAACAGAAAAAAAGGAAAACCATACAAAACCCAATTAAAATTTGCATAAACAAAAACTGTAATATGTAAGAAAAAGTCACATAAGGTAAAAGAGATGTTCAAACAAAGCATTATGAAATAAAAAAAGTCCAAAAGTGCCATTGAGTTTCTTTTGTATTGGCTGTCCACTGCTGGGCATGGAATCTGCCTTTAGTGTGGTTTGTATATTCAGTGACTCTCATGTTCTTATACAAAGTCTTCACATGATTTCTTTAAAACACAAAGAAGGGAAAACATGTGTGAAGGTGATGTTTGTGCTCTTTACTTGAAGAAGTTAAATAATGGCAAATATTTTAAAGTTTTTCAAAAGATATAAAGTCACTTGTATCTTAATACAATGAAATTTTCTTTTAAACTAGCATACTACTCTGAGAGGTAGTTACTGTCCAAATAGAATTGCATGAAAATTTACTATTTGCTTATTTATTGCTGTAACAGTACTAGAAGTGTACTTCATCAGGCTACATGATACTAAAGAAACAAAGGTAAATGTATCATCATCTTGACCTCATACTTCAATTAAAAAGCTCATTCAGCAAAAATCACATTAAGATTATTAAATTATCAAAAATAACCAACTGAGCACTAAAACAGATGCTCAAATAATGACCTAAAATAATTATCAACTTCCAGATGACAAAGAAAAATATGGAATAAAACTCAACTTTGCATACTACAAAGAGAGAGGCTTTGGAGACTACAGTCAGAGTACAATGAAAATGATATAGATGAAAATGTAATTATTTTGTTTAATTAGATTTTATTTATAAGCTTCCTGGGGGGGAACCCTTTGATTAATAAATAAGATGATAATTTTCTTTCTAATTTTTGTAGATGTATTTTTATTGAACATTTGTGTATACTCTTTTACATAAATATTATCATTTATAAATGAGCAGGGTCAACCAGTGTGAAGCTAAGAGACCACACTCATATGTTATTTTAGCTTAAGATGACTCTCACTTTTTTAATATCAAGTTTTATGTCTTATAAATATTGGCAATATCAGTTTTATTTTTAGTAACTGAGAGTTGCCAATTATACCCATGAGGAAAATATTTAGAAAGTTTTCATAATTTTATTAACACTTAAAATGTGAGGAAATGTGAACTAATTTTCACCAGTACCAAAGAATGAAGCTTTGCTGATGTTCCCATCCATTATGGAATAAATCTCCATCCACTCCTGAGCACATCAGTCTTGTTACCCCTTCACTCCACTGTGAGGGAGGACTGTCAATCATCCAAGCTCAAGTCTTTAGGAAAAAGTTGATGAGGGGTCTGGAAGGTGTTGGGGTAGTATTTCAGGCTGATTTGATCAAAATACATCGTATCCTTGCACAAAAGTGCCAAAGAATAAACAAAATATTGATGGCTATAAAGAACACCTACTTTTGCTGCTATAGTTATTTTTAAGTAAGGGTGTAATGCTGAGACAAGAATCAATCCTTCTTACATATGTAGGTTATGGAATTGAAGTTTAAGTACAAAAGTAGTCTGAAATGAAATTCAGCTTAACAGATCAACATACTGACTACAGCAGATCCTCTGTTATTTGTTGGTCTATATAATCACCTATCATGATTAAATACAAATGTAGAAAATGACACCTACAAACACACTCATCTCCATGAAAGAATTAATGGGCATATTTAGTAAAACCCCAAATTAGTCTGTTCAAGAAGACATTCTGAATAAATGTGCTGTGAAGAAATGATAGTCCATTCTGTAATAAGTATTATAAATATGATAGAATTTATATTTAAGGAGGAGGGGCAAGACACCCAAAGAGTGTCTATAAGTAAATGATATGATATTGCTACTTCATGGTACATTTTCTAGAGATGGATGACAAATAGTTCCGCACTATATATGATTATGAAGACAGTATTATACTGTCTTAAACTCACCTTCACTTTTAGTTTTCAAGAGAAAAATCTTTGAAAGTAAATTCCATCTTGAAATATTCAGAAAATCATTATCTAGTTTATTGTGTGTAGTTTTCATATTAAAAGGAAAAGAAAAAAAACATTGTTTCTGTGTCAATTTCATTCACTAGTTTTTAAGAACCACAATTTTAAAGACTTGCCTGCAATGTGACAAAGTTCTAAGTAGAATGTGAAAGATTGATCTAAAAATAGTGAGTCCACACATCACCATCACTTTTTACAGGTAATGAAGGGCTCTGTGACTACCTTCCCTAACACACACACCTCTTAAGATGGAATATTCATTCTTAAGCAACCACTCCACTCTTGGTTTGTTCTGAAGTCTACTTGGTCAATAAGCTAAGATGTCTCTTGTGCTCCAAGCCAAATGCTTGTTGTTTTGTAACATGATCTTTTCTGTAATCTTTAAAGTCACAGCAGAAGGTACTAATGCTGAACCATAAGACAATGCCATTTGGGTCTTTGTGATGAGAAAGTGCAGTTCTGGTTTGTCTCCACCTAAGTCAGAGTTCTTAAGGTATCACTACAACAAAACCACCAATTGATTCACAAAAGCCAAGCAGTTTCCAAGTACATTATGATGATATCCCACTAGAATATTTCTATGGTCCCAATAAAGAATTGTTTTGAAAAGAGAGTGAATTAAGATGACCATAGCAAGAGCGTACAAACCATGGTGACTGAGGTTAAAAAAAATCCTGGCAGTCCCCACCCCAATTCAGTCATTTCTCTCCCCCAACTGAGACACAAAGAGAGACAGACATTTTTTATGGCTTTGGTAGGAGCCCAGAATAGATTCTTTCTGCTCCCTCTTTAGCAAGGCTGATGTCAGGTTGCTCCAGTTGAGAATCTGTTGAGGACATGCTTTTCTCCACTCCTCCACAGCCTCCCTTCCCCTGAGCCATGGTCCAGGAAGCCTGGAGACTGCATGGCAGGCTAGAGCTAAGGAGCAAGTGTCTTTTTTCCAGCACTGTTATTATAAACAAGGAAATCGAAGAGATGTGTTCACTGTCCAAATGTGCAGCATTGTCACACATTTGACTTTTCTTAATATTTAAATGATCTTCACTAGACAAAATTTGGCAGTAATTTAAAAGAAAAATGTGATTCTTCACATTTCACATAGAAGTTAACTAATTTTAAGGGAAACTTAAATTTATAGAAGGTAGGTGCAAAAAATAAGGTTTATTTTATCTTTTGTTTTAATTCACATAAGTCATAATGTTTTATAAATTAAGACTTAGCTTTACCAAAAAAATGTATATTCTTCTTTACATGGTATCTTGTAATGTAAAATGACACCAGATGATTGTTCATTGAACGCCTATATCATCAACACTCAAAGCACTAGCTACACTCAGAAGACCCCAGTTTCATGCATTTTCAAACAGAAACTAGTTTCTAGTGCTAGTCTTTAAACACATGTAACACTGACATGCCATGACTACAGTACAATAACGTAGCTTGTCTGTTTTGTTTAGGATGTTTTTCTTCTTTAGGTGAACTTACTGTTTTCTATTGTTATGTCATTTGAAATGTTCTTATATGTGCTGTATGTAGGTATTAAACATATGGTGCATTATACATGTTTATACCTTTTATAGTCATATACTTAAAATGAAACAATTTTCTCTGAGAAGTGTTTTGATGAGGTCAGCATCTTACAACATGACCCATATTTTGAGAAGCAATCATGCTGAGCTAGTGATATTCATATTAGAGAGCTGAGAAGTGTGAACTAAGAAATTTATAATATGTGTATTTTATATGCATATACTATGATCAAACTATGTCATACAAATATAATAATTGCAAACAGCAAAATTACAGCAGAACTCAGTACATAGCAACAAATTTGATGTTATCTTCAGACACCAACAGAATAGTAGATATTATTTCTGTAATATAAAAATATTGGGTGTTATTTTTACTCATATAAGTAGGAAAAGAACATATTTATACTAGTCCAATAAAAATTGAAGTAATGGCCTCAAAAATTGAGGGTTAATTTGGTAGTAGTATCTGGGCTGTGGCATCTTACTCCATACAAAGCTGAGCTCATTTTATATAGCAAATTTTGTTGTTATCCTGTGGGAGCAGATATAAATTTACTGTGTTGACAAATACAAATATCCATATGAAATGACTTATCTTTCAGCTATTTCTGTAGTGTATTTTAAGTGCCTTTTTTTATAAAGTGTGTGTATTTAGCAATAAGATTGCTTTGTTTGAATCTATATTTTATATGACCACAGGAAGTCATACTATGAAGTCACTTCCTGAAGTAATAACTTACTCTTCATATTTCTACTTCTTTCCATCATGAACCAAGCAAATTACATACAAGGTCTTCTCATTGGGCCTGTATCTAAGATATGTAAGAATTTGTACAAACCAGGTATTCTACTCTCAATACTGCATTGTACATCTTCCTGTGAAATCTCTGCCTTCCTTCAATATGTTTAAAGGTTTAAGAACCACAAATGTATCTTTCCTGAGTAGGTCCTATGCACAAAGTGTGGAGTAGCAAGTACATGATTCCATTAAGTACTTGTGTTCCCTTTAGAACAGTATCTTTTAAAATGTGTCTCAGCATATTAAGCGGTTGACAGATAGCATAAACAAAAACAGGTTTTGCATTGCGGCTGTACACAATACACCTTTGTGCATTTGACTGACTGCTTACAACAATAAGAAATAATTGTAGCATTCTGCTGTCAAACTTTCTGGGTACTTTATAGTGAACCTCAAAAATAGGATTTGGTTTTCTCACATTCAACTAATTTGAAAAGTAATGTAGTCTACAAAACATGAATGTTTCACCCCAGAGAGGAGACTGTTATTCCCTAACAATGGACAGAATTTCACATCCTAGTGTTTCAAAGAAATATGTTGGTAGCACTTAAGCATGCAAGAAAATGTTTTACATGGCAGCAAGTCCAGTATTATTAACATAAAAAAATCAAAGTATTTATTTACCAATTTTGACAGTTGTCATGGACATCACTGTTTCATGTGGCATTTTTGACAACACAATTTGCTGGCTGAGAGTTTCAGGAGAAGTGAAAGATTTCCTCCCCACCCAACCCTTTACAATATAAAAATACATCCTTGTAACTTTCTGCTGAAGAGAAGAATGAGTTCTATAGGACAACCTTCCCCAGTGCAGCTTCTTCTGAGGAAATGAATGCTAGTGTTAACAAGGCCTAACCTTCGCCTTTGTGTTTGTTTCTTCATTAAGCTCTAACTATGCTCTAGCTCTCATATCCTGGAGGTTTGATGTGAAGAAAGTATGACAGGCTTGGCTTCTCCTCATGCAGCTGGCACTCCTGATGCCAAAAGCCAGAGCCTGTGGTAGTGGGATCAGGAGAGCCGTTCCCAGCACGGTTTGCCTGTCAGTTTCCCATCCGCCTCACAGTGCAGCACCCCCTCCCCAAGTTCCCCTAATGAGAAGTGGAGGACAATACCAGTATTGTTGTTTCCACTGGCAATCTTGTGGAAAGAACAGTCTCTGTTTACCCAAGCATTTGTGTTACCCAAACTATGTCGATAATTACTTCTAGAGCTCCTGATTAACCCTACTCTCTACTTCAGCACAAAATATCTATTGAGATAGACACCAGACAACTCTTCTGTCTCTTAGAGCATTTTAACAGTTTACTGGATATGACTCATATTTTTCAGAAGGAAAGAAGCATAGCTAGATGATTTGCACTCAGAACATGTGAGCTTGAAAATTCACCCTCATCTCATCTTATTCCCTTCCACCCACAAAAAAGTAAAAAAGCACACTCTCTTTTCAGTCTTATACCTAGGAGCTTATGACTAATACAAATATATTTCATATAAGAATGACATTTCTAGTCAGTTTATCCCTGTTAATATCTTATGGTGAAATATGTAAAAAAAAAAACTCTACTTATTTAATTACCATGCAATTTCATGATATGCTTTTGTTTTCTAAGCCCTAACAAAATGGTACTATTGCTGTCTATTTCCATGATACTGGTAATAATTTTAATCTGTCACATCACTCTTACCCCCTTCATGTCCCACCCCACATACAGTCTGCTGTTAGCAGTATGCAAAACACCATCATGAATATGCGTAATTATGGAGATTCATGGTAATTTTTCAGGGTTATCTGATGTGACGTTTATAGGACAGCAGCATACATCAATTTAAACGAGAGTGACAAATATCTTATCCTTTATATTTTTATAGTATTTTTAATATTTCCTCAGTCCCTCTCCAGGGAGTATTATGAAATGGTAAGAACTTGAATAATAAAAGTGTTAAACAATGAAATGCTTGTCTATATGTTTTCTAAAGGCAAGTTTTACAATGATTCTTTACCTGTTGAAGTCTAAAAAGTAAACTATACAGATTTTTTTTATTAAACAGTACTTTTATCAAGTTTCTTATACATTTAAAATCAACAAGCATGAACTTCTGCATATGGCATTTTAAGATGGGGATAAATTGCTTAATTACTTTTAAAATGTGATAGCCTGTCTGACTGAATTATTTGGCAGCGTGGTCCACCATCTTTATTAAGCATGGACATTTGAAACAATAACCTATTTGTAGCATATTTGAATTTTGTTCTAAGTGAGCTGCATTTCTTAGAGACTTGCATATTATCTTTATCTCAGTCACTAATTAGGAGTAGCTTGACAATTTCATATTTACAATGATTATCAAGTAGAAATCCTTTGTCTTGTTCAGATTATTTGTCACGAATACTGTACAGTAGTAATTATATTGCAGATATAGAGACTCCCACAATATGATTGAGAAGTATCTTAAATTCAAAGTGAGTGAATGTGAATTGTATCAAAAATTTTAAATAGTGGGGCAATTATTACCCATGCCTCATGCCATCACTAAAAACAGCAAAATAACTGTGTTCATTCAAGTCACTATATCAGCCATATTTTTAAGTGTAATACCAATGCACCCATTAAAAGTTGACTTGATTGAAAATATTGCTCCCCATCCAAACAACAAGATTTGGAATTCTTTTTTTCTCAGACATACACTTTTATAATTTTAGGTTGAGAATCAAACTTTCACAATTAAATATTGTTCAGTACTATGTTAGTTACACTCCACCATGAATCCTTTCCATACAATTAGCAGTGCCCATTGTGAAAGTACATTGCTAATAAAAATGACCAGGGAAGATACTGGGGCATTGCTCCAACACACACATGTATAGCTTTATGTTACATCTCTAAATATCACCATTTATTGTGTTAGAAATAATTACTTAGAAATACATATTAAGCATTGCCCCATGTTAAGGTCCTCATTTGATTAATAAACAAATCTTGTGGAATAATAGACACATAAGATAGCAGTATTATAAATGGATACACTTTGTATTTAGATGTTTTTTAAAGTGCCACTTCTGTATCTATACACATATATAACACAAACTGAAGAATTGATGCAATTGTCCAAATGACAAAAAAGTAAAACATGTCTCTCGACTGTTTATTGCAAAGAAAAGTAAATGACTGCCTTGATTTTCTTCACTTTGTATATGTAGACAGAGTTTACAATAATATTTATGTCAACACTTGAAGCTTATTTACACATAGTTCCAAAGTATTTTTCCACAAAAGATCACTGAGGTCATCTCACAGAGATAACTTGTACACTTTATTTGTACTTACATTTAATTAAGTTAGATTTTATTTGTGTGTGTGTGTGTGTGTGTGTGTGTGTTCTTGAGTGCATGTGAATTAAATCAAGGTAAACAAGACAGACTCATCATGCTTATTTATCTACAGCAGTTAATAAATAGATACATATATATGATACATATATAAATCAGATAGTTCCCTATAAGTTCATTGATAAGTCTGTCTAAAACTTTAATGATAAATACTTCTGAATATAATCACATTTTTGTATACATTTATAATAAAGGTAATATTAAAAGAAACAGAAAAATTTCTAAAGGTGTTCTATATTGTACACATTTAAGATTTTATACATCCATACAATATATATAAATATATATATAAAACATCCATAGAGAAATCAAATACCAGACTCCATTTTCAAGTTTCATTGACATATTAAAAATTCAAATGTGTGCCTGATTTTACTCTTTCCTCTACATGCACTGACATTCACAATAGCATTATTTAATTGCCAACATTTATATTATTCTACCTTATGCTTATTAAATGTATAAAGTATATTTTCAAGCCAAGTGAAAACTCTGTTCTGTTTATTAATGCATGAGTACTCAGCCTCCTTCTGGGTTTGCCTACTCACTACTTGCAGTCTTTTTCTAGCCACATAGAAAAGCATTCCAGAAAAAAGAAAGCAGCCATGTCATGCTTCTTCATACTGGTACTGTGTCAGAAAACATTTTGCTCAATATTAGAAATTAAATCATGGTTCAGTTAAAATACTACCATCATGTTGGATTATGTGTTTCTCTGCAAAAACAATTAATATTTAAATGTTAAAAGACATCAAATTTTTTTTAATCTATTAGCAATGAAAATTAACTATCTAGGTTATAAACTTAGCAGATAGAGCTCTTGTGAAACATTCATTTGTAATTTTCATGTTTTGTTTAAAAGTATGCAATTGAGGCTTACAGTATAATGGAAATTTCCTCCATCCCCATAGAAACACATAGAGCAGATGCAAAATTAAGCATCTCAGAGTATTTTACTGCTCCTGTGTTGTTTTAATTTGTTCTGAAAATCAAATGTCTGTCTTTAAATTTATTTATGAAAACTCAACTTTCAGAATTAAATGAATATATTTTGTATAAACACTGAGCGTAGACTTGATAGATATTTTCCTTTGAAAATGCTAAAGAGCAAAATGTAACAATTTGGTGGCAAACATCTGTCTGTTAATCATATAAGATAAATTCATAAGGAATACGCGAAAGATATTTATTTCCTGTTCCTGCTAAGCCAGTCTTTATTTATCTTGGAAGATTTTTCATCTATGAGTGGAAAACAAACTTTCCTTCAAGAGGTCTGTGAACCGAATAATAAATGTCAGGTCTAAATCCTGTATGAAAATCAGTCCGGTTTAATCCTGGATATTCTTCAGCATGCAAATGAAGACTAGAGGCTTCCCTGGGCCTGCTGTCATACAGGCAGCCAATTTACAGACCCTGGCACGGTGTATGTGTTATGGGCTCGGCTACCCCTCCCCCTAGCCTAAGACTTGGTCTCAGCTGCCTGCCTTTCACAGAAAACCACAAACCAAGGAAACATATCAGTAATAGCACCCTGTAAATTAACTTGACATTTGATGCAGAAAAAAACCCTAAAAGCTTACAAAAGACATTGAAAACAAAAGCCACTCAGGACTCACACTACATATATTGTGGATTTAAGAGATCTGGAAGGTGGTTATTCTATTGTAACCAACATATACAGCCTTCATCTTCTTTGTTAAGACAATTCAGTCATTCTTTGTTACAAGCAGGCTATACGTCAAACAAAAAACAATGTTTTCCACAATAACTACCTAGAAGTCCAACTGTTATTATAATCATAATTCAATCAGTGGTTGAATTTGCCTTAATAGCTAAAGTTATATATTCCTACTGTTTAATGAGAGGATAAAATGTGAGTATATGTTTCTTCAGTAAATAGGACATGTTGATGCTTTTAACATGTAAATAATGTAAGACTCATTGTAAAATAGTGTGAATCTTGCTAATGTGAGATATTTACAAATAATATGTGTTTTAAAATTCTGACATCAAAAGATTTAATTTTCTTCATGCTTGGAAAACCCTGGGTGCTTTATACAAAATAGATATGTGGACACACACACACACACACACACACACACACACACATTTGTGGTTCAAAGAAGGACTGTTGATAAAATATTAAATGGTTCTTTGACATCAGCTTTGGCATAGGAGCTAGAATGAGGCACTGAACATATTTAAGCCATTAGACATGCAGGAATGTTACCATTATTATGCTGTATTGTGTCTGTCTCTCTCTCTCTCTCTCTCTCTCTCCCTCTCTCTCTCTCTTCCCTCCCCCCCACCTCTCTTCCTTCCTCCCTCCCTCTTTTCCTTCCTTATTCCCTCCTCCCAAGATTCTCTGAATTTCTCCTTCCTCTCCCTCCCTCTGCAGGGTCTGCTATGTCGAATGCTGCAAATTCTGGCCTTGTAGTTTACAAGCACAGAACCATATTGGTGAAAATGCATAATCCTAGCATCTGTGCTTCTTGATATTCATGGATTTATTTACAAGTCCCTGTGTTCTACTTTTTGCCTCTTTCTATGGTTTATATTACTGTCGTGTCTGTATTCTTGTGGGAATTTCAAATAAGAATCAAGATATACCTGGCAAATGTTCCGTAATGCAGTCTGCATCTTCATAATTTAGCTGTTTCTTTAAAAGAAAAAAATGTAAGGAGGTTTGTGGACTTAAGAATATGTGAAGAGTATTTTGATTGGCTTTTTTAGTACTTTAACTAATGAAGGTTCCGTTTGTATAAAATATGTGTGATAAAATAAATTTATGTACATATATGCAGTTGTGTATATGTAAATGTAAATGCATTTAGAAAAGAAGTTTATAAATCTTGGTCAAATATACTGATTGAGCTCACTGTATTCATATTGTGGTCACATTAAGATATCTCACAGAGAGGTTCAAAGGTAAAGATTTAGCATTTCATACCTCCTCTAGATACAACACTTAAATATTTACAAAGCAAGGAATGTTCCAGCCCGTGTTACCTCAGTCCTCAGCAGACAGACCAGACACATCTCCTGCATGCAGCTCATTTAATGGAAGCCCTCTAGTGCACATTACAAGTGCCAAGAAATTTGTTTTCTTTTGGATCTAAAGAAAAATTCTTTTGAATAATTTAATTAGCTCCCTAACCAGAAATTTAACTTATTTTATAATAATTTTCCTCCCGTAGATACACTCCCCGAACAAAAAATAATTTCTCCTTGAAATTATCAATGCATTTGTTTTCAGAGATTAATATTCACTACTATAAAATAACACTAAAATTAGAGAAGTCCATGTGTATGCTTTACCATTTATAGCTCCAATTTAATTAGTATGTGTTAAACCACCTGGACAGTGAAATGAATTTATGGATATGTTTTGAGACAGCAACATTTTGGAACTTCATAAGAGAAAAAATAGGGTGATGAGGACATTGCATTCAATGGCATCAATGCTAACATTCTTGACAATTCATATTCTAGGGAAAGAAAATGTTAAATATGAGAACATTATGATAAAGGCTTGTTATAGTCCTAAAGTGTGGGGTATATAAAATACTCACATTTCCACATGCACAGTTATAACACATGCTAAGCAGCATAGATTATTAAGAAGATTCATTCCTTTTTTGGAGAGGGAGGGGAGAAATTACAGACAAGCACTAAGCTATTCTGTTTAACACAAGTCTGCCTAGTTGATTGTGAGGCATGCGTCTAGTGTTTTTCCAAAGCCCGTCATCAACAGCAAAGCAATTTACAGCTCAAGATATTTTTTAGCAGATACTCATTTTATTAAGAGTCAATAAGATAGGTTGTATGGAAAGATATACATGCATTTGCAATTCATATTGTTGCTGTATTTCTATTGTGTTCTGAGCTTCCATCATGGCTGGGAGATGGGAAGCTGGCATGCAGTACAGAAGGGTAAGACAGAAAGCTTCAAATAAATACTTAGAACATTTTCCCTAATTATCTCTAATTATGACCACCTTTCTTACCATGCCCCTACCACAGCGGGGCATGGCAAATGGAAAGTGATAGGAAAAGAAGAATTATAAGTGCAGATCATATCCATATTTAAATAACATTTGTGATTATTTTGGTCTAGAGGATGATGTTTCATTCTGGACTGCCAGGCACCTCAGTCTACCCATCCAAAGAGATGACAGACAGTGAATCTGAATGTGCAGGCATTAAACATTTAAGTTCTCTGCTCCCTGCTCATTACACGACTGTCATATTTTACACCTTCCCCTCCCCCACTCTGTTTTGCTGATTTGACTTCATTTACATTGGCTCATTATGCATCCAGTCTTTGTTCTACTGAACGGGATGCAGTACAGTGACAATGCAAAACTCACGTGTCGGCTGGAATATTTTTTTCTGATTTAAAAATTAGATTTCACTCTTAAATTTACATTTAATTCACCAACATTGTTTAAACTGGAGGTGAAATTTTTCGTATGTGATAATTATAATATATATGCAAAGATTTTAAAAGTGGTTAAAATTACCTGAAAATGTCATTAAGAAATGACATTTAAGACCTTTTATAACAAATATTCTACTGCTACATAGGCAATATTATAATATTAGAAGCATTAGGTTGTTCTTTCCAAGCTTACTTGGATCATTATATAGGCCCAAGAAGCAAGCTTTTATCTATTTTATACTAACTTTATTGTTTAGATCAGCCCCTTATGGACCTTATTTTAACATATCAAACAACAAAGGTAATGCCAGTCCTTTAAAGAAAAGAATTTCTGCTTTGCATTCCCTGCAATTAAAAAGAGTTTCTGATTTACAAAGCAAATTTTCACTAAAAGGAGTCCTAGCTGACCAACCACATAGAAAAATATGAAAGTTATATCGAGCTTTAAATGTCTATTCCCATGAGGGTACACACTATCTTTTCATTTGTTACAACCTATGGAGACATGGGATTAATCTAATACAGCCTAATTAAACACCCATTCACACATGAGGGTTTTTAATGGGGTAGTGGTGAGAATGCTGCTTTGTATCTCAGTTATATTTGCATTTATTTGTGATTGGACCACATATGTATTTAACTGTAAAGGAAAATTAAATATTAGTGAGCATGTTTTTGTCATTCCCAACCAAAATACTTGCCATAAGTTAAACTTCATTTCATTCCGTTTATATGTTTTGACCAAGATGTTTTTCTAAATTTTTCTATAGTTAACAAATGTACACTCATGTTCACAATGACTACACATTTGGGGCCATCTTTGAAGAAAAGGACACCATTATACCTTCTTGACTCAGTTAATGATTCATTGTAACTCTAGCTTCTCCCCTAACTTGTTAATGCCTTTATTTTTTTTCATCTATGGAAAAGAATATTTGTCCATTATGTACTCCTACTGAGATTTTTGCAAATTTTAATTAGAATAAAATATTATTCTTAGGAAGGAAGTATCGTATGGAAGCAAGCTTCCTTTTTTATTGATTAATTTTTACTACATTGTGAGAAAATGCACTGCTGCATATTTTTATGTGTTCAGCCAATCTCTTTTTTTAAGTTTTGGACTTTGATCTTAAAATTAATAAAAATAAAATACAAATGCTTAGTTGTGTTTCTTGGAGGTAGGAGCAATCACCCATGTCTTGGCAATTTATATCATATAATCTTGTTATCATCTGCAAGATATTTCTGTAAGCATAATTGGTTTTGGAAAATGGCTTTCGCAGTAAAAGTAGTCAATACAGCAGCATTTAGAGTGAGTGCTTCATGTAGGAAGATTAGAAATTCAGCAAAGAGTTCTTAACAGAGTGGGCTCTCAAGGGAAATAGTGAATAGAAGTTTCATGTCTATAGTTATTTAAGAATATCTTGATTTTTTGAGTACTAGACATTTTATTTATTAGCTAACATGCATATCTAATGTAAAAATATATAAAATGTTACCATTTAAGTATTTAACTAAGATAATTTAGAAAATGACTTCATCTCAATGCCATTTCCAAAATATTATCTGGACAGATGTAACTTTGTTGCCATTTTTAGGGTTAAAATGGTATTATTTAGTGTATTTGTGCTTTGGTTGGATTATCTAAAACAATTCTTTTTTGGTTCAATAATTTAGCCTCATAGCATTAGGTATTGGAATCTGAGGTACATCCATATCATGAACAAATTTTAAAAATATTTTAGCAGGTATTCTGTATGTGTCCCCTTTGCGTTCATTCATTACTGAATGCCAGTGTCATCTTATTTAATTCCTGACACTAGGAAACAAGTAGGTTGATAGTTAAATACAGAGATAACTTTACTAAACTCTGAACAAGATCAGAGAATCTTCTGACTTAGCACTACAGAATTAGATATGCAACTCAATGCATGTTGGGATGGTGGACAGTACTACTGTTAACTGCTACTGTACAGCCCTCCCTGAGGAGAATTAAAACTCTGCCTTCATGAACCTCAGGAAGGATGTATGTATGAACTGCTTGATTCATAAAGTGCAAGCAGAAATAACATTTGTTTTGCAGAATTTTGGGGAATATTTAAGAATCAGTTACAAATGGCATGCTTTTGTCTCCCTGTGCTATAGGGATCGGTATTCTAGATAGTATCCAATCCACAAAATGGAGACTCAAATCAAGGTCTTCAATGAATTGAAGAAATGTTCCAAATGACTGACAGTGTGAGCTGAATGAGAAAAAGAGAAGAAAAAACTTGTTCTTAAGTCACTAGGACTTGAGGATTTTGTGTTTTTATAAAAGCTCCATGGTTCTCTGGGTGTGCCAAATTTGTAGACCCCTGGCTTTCCTAAAGCTGTAGGCTGGAATCCACAAGATCAAAATTATTTTCATGCTATTAAGATTGTTACTTCCCTTTTGCCTTCATTTCTTTGCAAATGCTATGCTGAATGTGCATTCTGTTGTAATAAGCAAACTACAAGTATCCAGTTGTACTGTGGATTGTATGTTAATGTCCATATATCCAGATGTTGAAGCCATAATCCCTAGTGTTTTGGTATTTGAAGACAAAGACAATGACAGCCCCTCTCCCAGAATCCGTCAATACCCCAAGTTGCTCAGCAGGAATAAATAAGGTCCCCTAATTTCCTTCCTATTCCATAATTGTCTGTTGATATGCCCAGTACTGTATAGTCCCATTGTGGGCAACCACAGCTGCTATTAGATCATGACTGCATGGAATTTTTGGGCTCAGAAGACATTTCACAGTTCTTTTGTCTATCTTCCTGCTCTTTTTTTCTTCTCTCATATATTACATCCCAATCACAGTTTCCCCTGGGCCCTCATCTTTCAGCCTTGACTCCCACCTCCCCTCTCCACAGATTCTCTGTTTCCCCTCAGAAAAGGCAAACTTCCCAGGAATATCAACCAAACATGGCCTTATCTACTTGCTATAAAACTAGACACACATCCTTACCTCCAAATTAATGCTGGCTAAGGCAACCCAGTATGAGAAAAGGGTCCCAAGACCAGGCAAAAGAGACAGAAACAGCCCTCACTCCCACTGTTAGGAATCCCATAAGAACACCAAGCTACACAGCCATAACTTAAATGCAGAGAACCTTACACAGACCCACACAGAGTCTGTGATTGTTGGTTCAGTCTCTTGGAACCCCTGTGTGTCCTCTTCAGTTGATTCTGTAGGGTTTTTTATGGTGTCCTTGACCTCTCTGGCTCCGACAGTCCTTCCTCCCCCTCTTCCAAATAATTCTGAGAGCCCAGTATAATGATTGGCTATAGGTATCTCCATCTTCTTCCATCACTTGCTGGATGCTACCTCTTTGATAACAATTATGCTAGGCTCTGATCTGCAAGTATAGTAGAGTATCACTAGGCATTATTGCATTGACTAACTGACTAGACTGTTTGATTTTTGCCAGTCTGGGTTATCCAGCTTCTGGTTCATGGCCCTCCCAGCAATGTCAAGTGTGAGTTTTCTTTCTTAGCATGGGTCTCAAATTGAACCAGTCATTAGTTAGTCACTCCCACAAGTTTTCTGCCACCTTTACACTAGCACATTGTTTAGGCAAAACAAATTGTAGATCGAAGGTTTCATAACTGAGTTGTGTGTCCCAGTCGCTTCACTGAAAGCCTTGCCTAGTGACAGAAGATGTCTGTTTCAGGCTCCATATTCCCCATTACTCAGAGTCTTAGTTAGGGTCACCCTCACAGATTCCTGGGAGTTTCTATTACACTGGGTTTCTACCTCATCCTTAACCTCTCCCAATTCCAATCATCTCTCCTTGTACTCTCATCCCTCCCCACCTGATTTGTCCTGTTCTCATGCCCACCAGCCTGCAGTTCATTCACAAAATTTCTTCTATTTCCCCTTCCCAGGAAGATTCATGTTTCCCCTTGAGCCCTCCTTATAACTTACCCTCTCTGGGGTTGTGGATTGTAGCCTGTCATTCTTTACTTTATAGTTATTATCCATAGTAAGTGATTACCTACTGTGTTTGTCTTTGAGGGCCTGGGTTAACTCACTCAGGATTATTTTTTTTTCTAGTTCCATCTATTTGACTATGAATTTCATAATGCTAATTTTTAACAGCCGAGTAATCTTTCATTTTGTAAATGTATTACATTTTCTTTATTTATTCTTCAGTTGAAGGAAATCTCAGTTGTTTTCAGCTTGGGGCTATTATAAATAAAGCTGTTATGAATATAGTTGAGCAAGTGTCCTAGTGGCAGCATCCTTTGGGTATATGCCCAAGATTGAATAGCTGAGTCTTGAGGTAGATGAACTGCCAATTTTTTGAGAAACTGCCATACTGACTTCTAATATGATTGTGTAAGTTTACACTCCCACCAGCAATGGAGTAGTGTTCCCCTTGTTCCATATCCTTATCAGCATGAGCTGTAACTTGTGTTTCTGATTTTAGCGGTTCTGACAGGTGTAAGATGGATCTCAGAGTTGATACTCAGGCATTTGAGATTCCTTTGTTGAGAATTTTGTAGAGATCTATACCCTCATTGTGTTAATTGGATTGTTTGGCTTGTTGATATCTATTTTCTTGAGTTCTTTATACATTTTGGATATTCGTCCTCTGTCAGTTGTGGGGTTGTTGTAAATCTTTTCCCATTATGTAGGTTGCGGTTTTGTCCTTTTTGTGGGTACCCTTTGCCTTACAACTTTTCAGTTTTGTGAAGTTCCATTTATTAATTACCCCTGCATTCTTCCCACCCTTTCTGTTGTGATGATCCCTGAAAATTTGAGGAAGTATAAAAATCCTGTTTAGAGATAGCCACTCAATTGTTACTTACTGCAAGTACCTTGAGCAGTTCTACACCTCTGCTTTCACCATCACTCACTGAAATAACAGGCCCCTCTGCTTAAGGTTAGGAACAGCATTTGTCTATGTATGCAGAAATAAATATTTAAAAGGCAGGTTTTCCACAAGTTTGTTAACACAGCCTAAATTGAAATAAATGGACTTAAAGGATTTGCCACATGTAAGCTGGAACCACTTTTTTTTCCATATTATCCTTTGTTTGCTTTGGAAGATAGCCATTGTATTTAAAAATGTGTTATTTATTCCTCTTAGTTTTAAATTAACACTTTTATGTTCTTAATTTTAATTTCTGGTTTTATAAACATTTGGTATACTTACATCATCGACAAAAATTATTGAAGAATTCTCCATAATTTGTATTATATATATGTTCTTTGAGAATTTTGTATGATAACTTTTAACCACCTTCTCTCCTCCTTCTCCAACTCCACCCATATATACTTCCTCTTTTCTACCTACCCAACTTAGTGTGCTTTAAATTTCTTTTATTTTTTTTAAGAATTATTTTAATTTTATGTGATATGTATATATGTATTTGCACTACATCCATGCCCAGTTTCTGCAGAGGACAGAAGAGGGCATCAGATTCAGTTAGATATGGAGGTGAGCCATCCCCATGTGTGAGCTGGGAACTGAATCCAGGTCGTTTGCAAGTGCATTGAACACTGTTAACTGCTGGGCCACTTCTCTAGCCCCTACTGTTTTAACCTATCTTGTCAATTTTATGCTGCCCACATATTCTTAGAAGTGTAGGCTTCTGATGAAGTGAAATCAACAGACCAGGGATTATACTCTTTGAGAACTGAGTCTTTTTCTCTCCCAGAAAACATAAGGCTATCTTCAAAGTTGTTTGTTGCCCTCAAGAACTTCATGTAAGATGCTTTTGCTGAAAACACCACATACTCGAGTCCTAGAACAAGGAGAAATCAAGCTGATACTGACCCAGAAGTTTCACCCCTACTGGCTAGTTTTCATAATGCTGAAGGTGCTGTTTACACTTCTGGGGGAGAAAAGTAACCATCATAGCCAGCTGTGAATCTTGCAAGCTACAATAGTGACTAATTTGGCAATGGCACAAACATCATGGGGATAACCAATCACCTTCCGGTTGGATTTAAGGTCTGCTCTCCAAATTGAAACTCATACCTGGCACAATTTTCAGGCCAAGATCCTATGGCTAGACAGGGCACAGGCCCTAGGGAAGAAGTTATTAGTAATAGTGTTACTGCTATTCTCTACTAAATAGAAATTGTATCAAACCAATTCATTTTTATATAGTCTCTTTGTTTTGTTTTATATACCAACCACAGTTCCCCTTCCCTCCCCTCCTCCTCACCCCTTAAATTCTCCCTCCCAACTCATCATCCACTGCTCAGAGAGAATAAGGTCTGGAATATCAAATTGAGGCAAGACCAAGCCCCCCATGAAGGCTGAACATGGTACTCCTCTATAGGGAATGGGCTTCAAAAAGCCAATTCATGCTCTAAGGATATATCCTGCTCCCACTGCCAGAAGCCCCACAAACTGCCCAAGCCACGCAAATGCTGTCCATATTCAGAGGCCCTAGTCTTGTTCCATACAGATTGCCCAGCTGTTATTTCAGAATCAGTGAGCTGCCAGTAGCTGAGGTCAGCTATTTCTGTGGGTGTCCCAATCATGGTCTTGACCCCTTTGCTCATATGATTTCGTCTCCCTTTCTTTGACTGGACTGGGAGCTGGGCCCAGTGCTTAGCTGTGGATCTGTATATCTGCTTTCATCATTTCCCAGATGAAGACTCTATGATGACAATTAGGGTGGTCATCAATTTGATTATAGGGAAAGTCTGGTTCAGGCCTTCTCCACCATTATTTGGAGTCTTAGCTGCAGTTATCATTGTGGATTCCTGGGAATTTCCATAGCACCAGTAAAATCAATTCTTGATAGTATAACATTATACCAATAGAATAAAGCATTTCTCAAACCCCACCATAGAAATTTCTATTTGCAGTGGATAATAAGAATACAGACCCACAACTTGTCAAGGTGCAGAGAATAGAAACTGGAAAGCTGAACTCTAAATAAGACATTTATATCAAACTCTTCACCCAGGGCTCAGGGACCACTGTGAAAGAGAACTTGGAATGCATTGAAGAGTAAGAGTCAGAGCATGACCACAACAAAATGGCATCTTCAGACACAGCAGGACAGCTATACATGTGAACTTATAGTGTTCGCAGCAGCATTCATAAGATCTATGAAGCTCAAATCAGATCCAACTTCAGCATGGAGATGGGAGATGGGGACCTGGCCCCTCACCCCAGCCAATAATTATTAAAGTGTAAAGGCCCAAGTGCTGGTGGATGTAGCTCAGTGTCAGAGTGTTTGACCAATGTACATGAGGCCCAAAGAAAAGAAAAACTCCAAAGCTTAAGAATTGCTATTCTGTCTAATCTTGATCTTGTCCACAAGGAATAACTTATTAACACTAATTAAACCCTGTCATCTGTGGAACTATTTGGAAAGAAATTATAAATGTAAAGCTACCATTACAGCCATTCACATTATTTAGTTATTTAGCAGAATCAAATGGAAATGTTCTTGTTGTATAACAAAAGTAGAGTTATTGCCTAATAAAACTCCACTAATAATTAATGTCGACATAATACACTGTCTCTTTGGTAGCATTTGACACAATGGATTCTCCTTATTTATTTTTAAGAAAGAATAAATATAATTTCTTATGGTAAGTATGAAAATGGGTGAGGTTTAACATAAATCACTATATAAATGTAAAATCTGTCCAATTTATAAGACTCGAGTAATAATGGAGCATAGAGTAGAGCTGGATTGTGAAACAAGAAAGTTTGAAGTCACACGTGGAATAACTATTCAGACACAGACACTTGGCTGAACATGCAGAGAACAATCTGCATTGAGAATACTCAGGGCCGTCATCTTTATTTCTAGCCAGTGGAGACTTTATCTGATTTCTTTTTCTGGTGGTCCATAAATGAACTTTTCATTGCTTATAGTGTTGATGTGCATTCTCTCAAGTAGATCATAAGCTTCTTAAAGATAATAATGACATCTTCTTTTGAATTTGCTGACATGGAAGAAACATCCTACCACCCAGAACAATTCCTGAATGGACCATGTTCTATTTCAAATTCAGTAGAGGAGAAAGTTCATTTTAACAGTGCCCACTTCTGATGCCCATTTGTAGAAACTCCTATAAAGCAGGTAATTTTAAAGCATAGAACATTTCTTCTAAAATTACTAACTCACAAAATTATCCCTATTTAAATTTATTTAAACATCTAAAACAAAGTTTTAAGTGTATTTTTATACAGATCTTTATGGACATCTGCACTGTATACATTATCTTACCTAATTTGTACAATTGGTAAGATAAGTGTTAAACTTCATCTATTTTGCATATTAAAAAATTTAAATATCTGCTAGGGTAAAAGATTTGCCCACAAACACCTATCTGCTAACTAATAAAAGAGAATTTAAACTCAGAATCAAAACTTTGAAATCTATTAGGATATGCACCCACCAGAAATCTGTATTGTTATTCTAATATGGATGATGGTATGGCTTCCCTCAAATGATTGTTAAATTAGATTATACAGACAAACTAATTGTTTTTCCACAGCATGAGTGAAGGAGGGCATAGGTGAATATTTCTGTTGTAAGTATAGATGATTAGAATTTTGCATATATTCATGAGAAATTTTCTGAACTTCGAAATGTTTATTTTTCATTTGATTCTTTATCATGGTTCTTAATTGAATTTTCTTCTTTTAAAAATAGCTCCATTTATAAATCTGAATAAAACATACATGCTAAATAACTCAAATAGGTTTCCTTGGAAATAACCTAGGCATGCTTACAATTCTTAAAATTAAAACAAAGGAATATTATAGTAACACTTATCTTAAGATTTTCAGTGTATTGGCTGACAATAATTGCTAACACAATAATTAATTCATTTACATCTCTGGGATTAAAAAAATAAGGTATGTAGAAAACTTAGGACAGTGTTAAATGTGGAAATAAAACAATAAAAATTATTAATAAGCTTTTCTATTTAAATTTTCTGGTAAATTATTAAAATTTGTTTGCACTAAATTATTTAAGAAGTCAGTTCAAAACTCCTACCCCAGATGAAGAACAAAGAGTAATTTAAAGTTGTAAATGAAAAAAATCTCTATCCTGTTATTAATAAAAGTAATACAACAGCAAATTATTTTGTCTGTTTTCTAGTAGTAGTTATCATAACAGTATCCTTTGTTCACAGTTTTATAGTTAAAGAAACTATAAACAAACTCTCCAAAGGAGTTAGCCCTCTCAGAAGTTTTAGATGGGCCAGGAGGGCAATGGAAAGGTGTTGGACCCTTCTGAGACCTCGGGGTTGAGGCCCAGTGCAAATTCTTAAGCTTTCCTAGAGTTTTGTAACCTGTCTCTGGCCATAAACTTCACATGTGAGTGACTCATTGTAGCCTGATCTAAGATTGTCTCTGTCTAGCCTCTGCTAACATGGTAAAATACTATTGGCCCTTTTTCCCCATGCCACCTACCTCATCCCAAGACTCCCACCCCTTCTCACAACCCTATATATAAGCCTCATACTGATGCAATAAAGTGAATTCTTGCTTCGACAAGGCTCTTGACTCAGCGTGTGGTTTTCCCTGGTGGCTGGGGGTGATGGGTCATTGACACCCACCATCCCACTCCAATCCAGGGTGAGACCAGCTGGTCCGGATCTCCCTCTGCCCTTTCTGCCAGAAAGAAAAAGAGTCTGGTAGGATGGGTCATTGGAGACATTCATTCCAGAAGACCCTGGCAATGGTCCTCCATACTCTATAGCAGATAGAAATCAAACTCCAGGTTACCATAGAAATGCCTGATAATTTTCAGAATTTTTTTTATTTTATTATTATGAACAAAGAAGTCACACTTTTTATCCTTGTATATCCTTATTCAAGGTCCCTTCTCCCTCCCACCATATCAGGTCATTCTCTCTTCTCCACAACTCCCCATCCCCTCTTCGGGTAAGCAGCAGGCAGTCTCAAGGTCCCACTGACCCAATATTGCTTAGGTCAGCCTCCACTCCTGGCAAATCCAGTTTTCTCCCCTCAACCTCAAGACTGAGTCAGGTGTTCCTCTCGGGGGAGTGGGATCCAAGGAGTCAGTCCAGGGTGTTTCTGATCCCAAGCTGTTCAGTGGATGTGGCTAGCAGCTTGGGCATGCTTGGCTTTTTTCTTGTTTGTTGGTTGGTTTGTTTAGAGTTTAATTTGACAAGAATATACAAACCAAAGAACCCTGCTCCAGACACTGTTAATCCTACACCTCAAAATCCATAGTGTCCTATCTCATTGATAGTTCGAGGCCTGCCACCTAATGCTTCCCCTTGTTCTTCACAGCTGAGAGTAGTTGCTACAAGGACTTTTTAAACTTCCTTGTGTTCTATGACATGATGCTGCCCACATTCATTTCTCTATTCTACAGTGATACTCTTTAAAAGCTCATTAGCATCCACTCATTGTATAAAGTGCTAGGTTCGTATAGACAGTTTCTTCAAGAGTATCATGTGCTTTGACCATATTCCCTCCCACATCTTCCTTTCCTTCTCCAGCCCCCTCTCCTATCTTACTAGTCTCTTTTCTTACCTTAGCTTGTATCACTTCTATTTTCCAAATTTTTTATGACTGTCACAGCATGAGTGTGAGGTTCAGAGGACAATTTGTGTGTTTCTCTTAAAATTGCATCCATTTTCCAGTAAATGACATAGTTTTTTCTTTTTATGGCTGACTATGTCTCTGTCATATATATGCCATCTTCTCTACATCCATTCATCTGTTGATAGGCATGTTGGCCTTATGTTTTGGTTAATAATACTGCTTGACAAGTCTACAGATCTCAGCCAGTTCCTGCTGTCCATTGCTGCGCCAAAATGTCCACAGGTATGCCTTCAGGAAGATCAAGTGCTGCACAGGCGGTAATCACAGACTTCAGCAGACACAAATGTAATTTAAGGTGCCCTTCAAGAAAAAGTGTTAATAACATGTGCACCTTCAGCATTTTCAGTCCTTCCTGTGAAATGCCATAGATGATGCTATTCCTTCAGATTTGGTTTTTTTCAAAGCGCTACAGGTGAGTTAAAGTCACACCTGTAGATTAGAGGCTGTGGCCTCTAATGCAATGTGGGCAGCAACTCTGTAGCCTCACAAAAAAAATTAGTTTGCACAGACCAGAGCTCTTGCATAATATTTACTGCTTTTACTTGTATTCCACTTCCTAAATCAGTCCCCTGTATTATGCTTGAGGTGAGGTATTGGTCACTTTCTAGTACACAGCTAGCTAGAGATGCCTTTTGTTCTTAAGACATAGTATCGCCATCTGAGACACTTCCATTGTGTCTATGAGACTTTCATCCAGGTGTGGTTCGATGATGAGAGTCCAGGTATAAATGAAAAGAAAGCTGTGAAGAAGAAATGGATTTTATTTGCCTGTGGCAGTGTCACTAGAATGTCCTAGAATTTATATTTCTATGTAAAGTGGTATCAGTAAAGATGTAATAGAATCTTGTTCCAGTTTTTTATTTGTTCCCCAACATTACTGAAACAATACAAATACTGAAAGCATGCCCCACTATGGGAAAGCAGCATCAGCCTAGGGCCCTATCCTAGTCTGACCCACAACCTTGGTGTTGTCTCCTCCATACTCAGAACCATGCAACTCACTGGCTCCTACATTAACACAGTAATACCTTGCTTGTCTGTGCTTTAAGCCGGTAACTTTTCCACTATGATGTCCTGAATAAAGTTGTTTATTAACATGAAAAAAAGAAAACTGCCAGAATGAACATGAATATGCACATATTTCTGTGATACAATGGTTTAGGTTATATATCCAAAAGTAGTGTTTATGGGTCATATGTTAGTCTTTTTAAGGGTTTGTGTGTATAAAAAAGAGAGATCTCCTTACTAATTTCCATAATGATAGAACATATTTGCATTTCTACCAGCAGTGTATAAAGATTGTCTTTATCCTGCATTTTTGTGAACATTTGTCTTCCTTTGTTTTCTTTGTGATAACTATTGGCTATGTGAAGATGAATCTTGAAGTTAACTCCCATTTCTATAGCTGTTTTTTCTCATTTTCAGATTTTCCTGTCCTAAAACTCCATCTGAAATATTTTCTCTATTCTCAAGTTACTTTACTATAAGCTTTTAAAAGCAACATCACTTTAAAAGTATAAATTAACTTTCCCAAACTCTGAGGTTTAAGGGATAATTTACTTAGGGAAATCATATGATGTTGTGCTATGTATACTAGAAGTATTTTAAATACGCTGCATGGGTATTTCTAATGCTGACCAAAAGTAGAGGGTGCTGATGACATTATCTTTCACCAGTGTCTTACTTGCTTTTCTATTACTGTGAAGAGACACTATGACCAAGGCAACTTGTAAAAGAAAGCATATGATTGGGGGCTGACTGGGAGTTTTTGAGGGTAAGTCTATGCTCATCATGAAGGGTAGCATGGCAGCAGTAGGCAGTCATGTGGCTGATATGTTGAGACAACAACTGGTAGACAGAGAAAAAGAGGGAAAGAAAGACAGAGAATATGTGTGTGTGGAAATGGAAGACATCCTTTCCTTCCCAAAACAGTTCCACCAACTTGTCCTCAACTATGTGAGCCTATGGGAACCGTTCTCACTCACAGGACAACTAGTCTCAAATATTCTTTGAAGATGATTATTTAAAGTCCCCCCTGTATATAAGACTCTAAACTACCTCACTCTTATTTGCTTTTCCAGCCTCCTCTTTTAAATTCCTTCCTATCAGAAACTAAAGATATAGATACTCCCAGCAGTGTTTCCTTTTGATTCAGTCTTTAAGTAACTTCATTTTTTTAAATAACTTTTCTCTTTAGGCTCCTTGGCCAGGCTCATCCAATTCATCCTTAAATAGCAGCCTAAATGTCACCTCCTCCCTTGGTCACCTAGGTGTGGGATTGGTGGCCCTCCTATGAATTCCCATAGCACTATGAATGTCACCTATCATTGTACTTACCATGCCTTTTCACACCTGCCTCAGATTTGTTTCTCTCCTTTATACGCTATTTCCATCCCTGTGTCATGAAACACATTTAAAAGGTGCTTCATAAAAGCCATTTGATGAATGAATCAATGGTTGAATGGCTCACAGAGGGATGGTTCCATACCAGAGCTCTTCCCTTTGTTTCCATAGAGAACCGGACATGTAAAAAACTAAATGCATTATCCCCCCCTAGCCAAACAGTTTCTTTCCTTTCAATTCTTCTCTTCAGTGCAACATATAAAAATTTGCCCAATTTATAAAGCCAGTCAGTTGAGGATTATCCAAGACTAACCTATCTCCCTTATCCCCATATCCAATCTGTCATGTTGCACATTACCAATTGCCTATCTCAGGAGAGTCTTTCAAAGTGTGATTATTGAGGTCTGATTCAAGGGACTATTTCAACTATACATGTTTACCTTACCTCTTTATAAAGATCATTGTGGGGGATAATAAACAAGTACAAAAGGGAATAACTCATAAAAGTCCCAAGAACAGGGAGACAGAGAGTTTTGTGGTTTTTCTGCAACTTGAGAAGCAGGTGGATGCTTTTATATTGATAAACAAAAGATGGGAAACATCTATGTCACTCAAACAGAGACTGATGGCATAAAGACAAGCATGTTCCTATTTGTACAGCCAGAGAGACTCAAGAAGCAACACCCAAGACAGGGGATGGGAACGGGAAGGCGACTGAAGACTGTGTTATCAAAAACTGAAGTTTTTCTTAAACATATCAGGGCTCAATGACTGTGACAATATAACATCCTCCTCTAAATCTGGATTTTAAGCAAGGATCCCATGTGATTTTTCTGGTACATGGAGGGCTCTTTGCACAGAAGCATACAGAGATCCACACAGCACACAAGATTATGACTTACTTAAACTCTTAGCCTTGGTTTAGAATCATATGATTGCTCTCTGAAGAACTCATAAAACCTAACTAAAAAGCACAGTGAGGTCTCAGATCAAGACTACCATTACATGGACATTTAAGAACAGCAATTTTTCTGCCAGAACATTAATAATTAATAATTATTTCTAGATCTGTGTTCCAGCTATATACAACAAATTGCCTAGAAGTTGTTCCCAAGTCACCAACATCCTAGTTTATCTTTAGCAGTAGATTGGCAGGTGTGGAAGAGGGGTGTAACTCAAAGTGTGAGGAGCCAAATTCAGATCCATCATTTATCTGATGTAAATGGACTTAGTTAATTCAGTTTGCCTGCAATATAGTTCTTTCTCATGGGTTGGTTCCACTCCATATTAGCAACTTTTCTCAGCAGGTATCCCAAGGCTCTGTCATCTCCAATATTTTAGGGTCTCCAAGATAATCCAAGCTTTGACTTAACATTTTCACACAATAGCCTCTAGGCCTCCATTTGAGGGGAACCTTGACACTAAAACTTAATCTATAGACCAAAGGGGTCCCAAACTCAGAGATCTGCCACCTTATCTGGCTCTAAGCTTTTCTTTAGTTCCATTTCACACGTTAGAAACTTAACTGGGTGGGTTCTTGCCCGGAAGTCACCACTCTTTTTATTCCATTTCCTAATCTGATCTCCTTGAACATAGGTCTTTATTTCATTCCACTTTTTGATGCTCTATTTTCTCCTTAAATTTTTCATTTTGTAATATCCCACATTTAGATTACTCCTTTTTTATAATCTTCATTAGAGTTATGGCTTATAACCACAGGACAGAGTTTGTTTTAGGCTGTTTTGAGATTTCCTCTGCCAATTAAATTAATCCAAATCTTTAGCCTCAGGCAGATTCTTTTGACAAGAGCAAAGGGTGGACACATTCTTCACCAAAAGTACCTAGTACCTAAATACCTAATTATAATAAAAGTAGTTTACAGCAAGCATATAGACAACATTAATTTAAATGGAGAGTCAAAAAAATCCATTAAAATCAAGAAGAAAAGGTTGCCCACTTTCTTCGTATCTATTCAATATACAACCTGAAGTGTTAGTTAAATCAGTAAGTCAACGAAGGAGATCAGGGACATAAAAATTAGAAAAAAAAGAAGTCAAAATACACTTGCAGATGATATATAATATATATAAATGTCCCTAAAATTTTCAACAAGGAAATCCTACAGTTGATAAATACTTTCAGCAAAGAAGTTGGATACAAGATTAACTCACTAAAATCCATAGTCTTCCAATATACAAATAAGAAATATTCTGAGAAAGAAAGCAGGAATAAAATAGCCACAAATAGTACACAAATTACTGTAACTCTAACCTAGCAACTGAAAGGTCTGCATGACAAGACTTTAAGTCTTTGAAGAAAGAAATTAAAGAAGATATCAGAGGATAAAAAGATCTCACATGCTTATGGATTCCTAGGATTAACATAGTAAATATGGTCATCCTAGCAAAATCAATATACAAATTCAATGCAATCCTTATCAAAATTCCAACACAATTCTTCACAGACCTTGAAAGAACAGTTCTCAACTTCATATGAAAAAACAAAGGCACCAGAAAACTAAAACAATCCTGAGCAATAACAAACTACTATTAGTGGTCTCACCATTCACAATACTGGATTGTATAACAAAGCTATAGTAATAAAAATAGCATCATATTATTGGTATTAAAATAGACACATTGATCAATGGAATTGAACTGAAGACACAGAAAATCTACATACCTACGAACATCTGTTTTTTTTTATAAAGAAGACAAAAATAAACACTGGGAAATGACAGAATTTTTAACAAATGCTGCTGGTCAGTCTGGAGGTCTGCATGTAGAAGAATCCAAATAGATCCATACTTACCACCTTGCACAAAATTTAACTCAAAATGTATCAAAGGCCTCAACATAAAACCAGATACATTGAACCTCATAGAAAAGAAACTTGGGAATAGCCTGGAACATGTTGGCACATGAGAGGACTTTCTGAACAGAGCACCATTTAGCATAAAGACTAAGATACACAATTAATAAATGGGACCTCCTCAAACTGAAAAGCTTCTGTAAGGCAAAGGACACCATCAGTAACACAAAACAGCAGCTTACAGAATGAGAAAATATTTTCACCAACTCTACATCTGATAGAGGACTAGTATCCAAAATATATAAAGAACTCAAGAAATTAGATGTCAACAACCTAAATTGTTCAGTTATAAAGTGGGATACAGATCTAACAGAGAAAAGTCAAGTGGATCAGAAATACTTAAATATACAACTTCCCTAGCCAGGAAAATGCAAATCAAAACTAGTTTGAGAGCCCATTTTATACCTATCAGAATGGCTAAGTTTAATAAATTCAGTTAGAGTTCATGCTGCTAAGGAGGGTGTAGACCAAGGGGAACACTCCTTCATTACTGATGGGAGTGCAAATTTGTACAGCCACTTTGGAAATTAATATGGCAGGTCCTTAGTGTGGAATAGCTAGAACCTAGGGACCTCCACAGCCCTTCAGGCCAGCCAGGTAGTCTAAACCTATCTAGGGCCAGCCAGTCTAAACTGGTCTAGGCCCGTATGAGAAACATGCACTTAAGATACTTCCTGAGAGCCAACCTGGGTCTGCCTGAGAGTCTCAGTAACAGAGGCAGAGTCCTAGTGAGAAATGACCTGAACCAATGAGAGATGACCATGCCATACTAGCAGATACCAGCAAAGCAGACCTTTCCCCAGGTAGGATGGAGGGTATATAAGCTTTGCTCCTTCCTGAATAAATTGAGCTTGTTGCTTTTAATCTTGCTTCCAGTGTCTATGTCATTGACTCCATGCCTACTCACCCCCTCTTCCAAGGGGAACTTGATGGGACCCTGCAACATCCTTGAAACACCCCAGAAAATAGAAATCTACCTCAAGATGTAGCTTTACTACACTTGGGTTTATATCCAAAGGATGCTTCCTACCATAAGAACACTTGCTCAACCATGTTCATTGCTGTTCTATTCATAATAGTCAGAAATTGAAAACAACCTAGATTTCCCTCAAAAGAAGAACTTGATAAAGAAAATGTGGTACATTTACACAATGGAATATTACTCAGCTGTTTAAAAAATATCATCATTCTACTTTTAGGCAAATGAATGGAAACTAGAAAAAAAAATTATCCTGAGTGAGGTTACCCAGACCCAGACAGAAAAAAGGTATGTATTTGCTTATATGTGAATATTAGCTGTTAGATAAATAATAACTCATTCATAATCTGTAGAACAACAGATGTTAGGCTAAGATGGTGGGACTCAGGGATGAGGGACATATAGCTCTCCCTGGGAAAAGGAAATAAAATAAATTTTACAGGGGTGTGGTACAGGGTTAGGTGAGAAAGAGAGGACTGGGAAAGGAAGGGAGAAGAAATGAGGTTGAATGAGGGAATACAGGAAGAGACAAATAGAATTGAGGGGCATTTAGGTTGGTAAGGAAATCTAGTACAGTAGAAGTTTTCTTATATGTATGAAGGTGATCTTAATGACATCTCCAAACAATGAAAAAGATGAGGCCCCAACTGGCCACCTCTTGTCACCGAATGAAGCTTCTAGTACAAAGACTGGGTTACATACAACTGAGTTATTGGCCAAAGGCATCCCATGGAAATCCCCAAATAATCTAGACTGTTGCCAAAACAATAAGTCCCTTCACAAACTGACAACAAAGCCCAATTGCTGACAATGATACATTGTCATTGAACATGGAGAGTTATAGCTGGTGCTTACTTAGAAATTTCATCCCTATATTCTAGTGCATTTGGTACACAAGGGCATTCTACAGGCAACTAAAAGAAAAATATAAAGAGCAGCACTGCCACAAACCCTTGATCAACAATCTGTCCTACTTTAAAATATTTTTGCTCAATGGTAGCAGAGACCTTGTCAGAGTATATCCAACTAATTTCTGATCTGCTTCACAAGATTGGACCCATACCCAACACTGCTTGGGTGACCACGTATCAGAGACTAGCTAGTCCAGAGACCTAAGATAAAAGGAAATACTATTATTCCCCCTAAAGTAACTATAAAATGACCCTGAATGATATTCTGCTATAGTCATAGATTGGTGGTGCCTTAATCAGCCTCATCAGAGAGGCTTCCTTCCACAGTAGAAGAAAACAAACAGAGCCACAGACAGATAGTACACAGGGAGAAAGACATTGAACCACACAGCTCTAAATGAAATATTGCCATCAAACCCCTCCCTTCATAGCTCAGAGAACCTCATGAAAAGGAGGCAGAAAAAGTGTGGGAGCCAGAGAGTTTGGAGTATATACCAGGAGAATAAGGCCACTAAGTTCACGGAGACTGAAGCATCAATCATGGCCCTACCCTGATCTGTACCAAGTCTCTGTATACATATTATAGCTTTCAGTTTTGTACTTTTATAGGACTCCTGAATGTGTGAACAAGGTCTCTGACTCTTGTGCCCTCCTTTGGGGCTCTTCCTTCTGTTGGTCTTCCTTCAATGTGATTTTTTTATTTATCCTACTATATTTTATTTTGTTATGAACTATTGTTATCATTTAGAAGCCTGTTCTTTTCTCCAATGAGAGACAGAAAGGGAGTAGTTCCTGATGGGAGAGATGGTAGAATGTAACTGAGAAGAATAGAGAAAGGAAACTTATATTGCATGAAAAAAGAATCTACTTTTAAAAAGGGGGGAGAAAAATGCATCTTCTTGCTACAAGTGTTGAAGCCAAAAATGTCCTACCATGAGCAGAAGCTGGAGATTCCAGAAAGGAGAATCTGGCATTCTCCTATCTCATTTACCCTGAAGAGTTCTCATTTCTAGGAAACCATGCTGAGGACATGACTGAAACTAAGAGGCACCTCTGTATTGTGGATGACTGACCAGTTCACTACCTATCTCTTCCCCCATCCAGTAAAATCTTATTAACTCCAAGGCTGTAAATAAGGTTTTTCTGATTCAGGCTTCCTAAGAGTCTTAGCCTCACATTTCACTTCAGGATCCAGAGACAGTCCACAATCTTTAGGTATGGATGACTTAGTCATGTGACCTTAACTTGTTGCTTCTATTGTCACATATCTCTTCTAACTCATCTTTGTCATTACCCCCTTCCAAAACTCCTTGAGATTACACTCTATAAACCAGAATAACCTCTTGTCTTAGTTTGGGTTTCTATTGCTGTGAAGAGACACTCTGACCATGGCAACTCTTACAAAAGAAAGCATTTATTTGGGGTGTCTAAGTTACAGTTCAGAGATTCAGTCCATTATCATCATGGTAAGGAGCATACATGTATGCATGTCAGCATACATGGTGCTAACTACATCTTCATCAGATGGCAACAGGAAATAGATTGTGGCATTGGGTGTGGTTTGGGCATATATAACTACTCAAAGCCTACCCCACAGTGACACATTTCCTCCAACAAGGCCATACTTACTCCAATAAAGCCACACTTTCTAAAATTGCCACTTCTTATGAGCTTATGCATTCCAATTACATTCAAACAATCACACCTCTTTCTCAAAAACAGTATGTAACATCTTTAAACCACCTCTGCAACACATCTGTAGTTTTAGAGATTGGGATGATAGCCCCCTTTAACATGATGCTTTGCTTGATTAACTTTATTTTGAAAAATAACATGATTATTATATATTTATACTGAGCTCTTTTTTATTCCAAAGTAGCTTGTCCACAGCCTCAGTCCTTGTTATCCTGCCCTTAGCTCAAGCTTGGATCATCTTTGTTATGACAAAATAGTAGTGCTCCTTTCTGGTCTCCATTCTTTCCCAAACGTCCTTTATCGTGCCCAATAAAAAAATAAAATCTCCTTATGGCCTTTGTAATGAATTGCAAACCCACTCACATTCAGCCTTGGCTCCCAAAATCTTTACTCATCTTCTACTAGTTCCCCAAGTGAATTCTCAAAGGCAGTGATATGAGCATCTTGCAGGTTTTGAGGTGTGCTGAACACTCTCACTTCTGTATTCTCTCTGCCTGAAGGACTCATCCCCTTTCTCCAACTGACCTACTTCTGTGTATCCCTGAAGACTCAATCCATTCATACTTTATATCTTCTTGAATGCCTAACCTAACCATGTTCCTATGGTCTGCATTTCTGCCCTCCAGAATTTTGTAGAATGTATTAAAAAAAAATCTGTGAATGCTTCATTCAAGCCCCTGTATTATAAGTTGGCCTATTTGTCTGTCAGTGTTGATTACTATTCTTTTAGGTATTAGCAATGTCTCCTATAGGTGTTGGCAGAAGCCTGGCACAAATTTATCTCTTAAAAGAGTTTTGTGCTTTTTAATTAAGAATAAATAAGCTATAATTTGCTTTAGTTTGTTTTCTTTTTATATAGCTGCTTATACTACTCACTTTTGAAAGCTCTTGCGAGATTTTTTTCCAGATACCTTAATGTATGTGGTATATGCTAGTGAGGTGTGTACATACATGTGTGCAGTGTGTGGTATGCATGTGCCTGTTTGTAGCTGCTTGTCCTCTGTTGTTCTCTGCCTTATTTTTTCTGAGTCAGGGTCTCTTGCTAAATATGAAGTTCATGCTTTTTTTTTTTTTACAAAGATGTAAGCCTATACTGTAAGCCCCACCAATCTCCCTATGTCTACTTTGCTCAGTGTTAGGTTTATCTGCCTGTGAAAGGCTTTTCATAGCTTTTACATGGGTGCTGATTTTCAAATCCTTGTCCTCATGCCTGGGCAGCAACAGTTTTTAACCACAGAGCTCTTTCTCCAACACCTAGCATCTATATTTTTTTAAAGCTCACCATATTTTTCCTATTAGCAGTTCAAGTTGCAAACACTGGAAAAGAAACCAAATCCTATGATTCTCGTTCAATGCTTTCTTTTTACATTGCATAATACTATCGCCTACGTGACCATACTATTGTATGATGTGATTTGGGTTGACATTGGCTAATTCTTATTAACATGTCTTGGAGGAAGTATGAGCAAAATACTGTACTTTGTTATACCTATCTAATTAATATTTGCTGTGACTTTTAAGGAATAGAATGTTCTGTACTTTTAGACACACTGTAGAGGGCTCCCTGCAAAATCCAACCCATATGTCAACTCTGAAGTGTCCAAAGAGAGCTTCTAACCTGTTAACCACCTATGTTTTCATTTATATGGGTGCATCCTGATGAATGTTAAGTTGATCATTTTAAGACTTAAAGACCTTGAAAAGAGAATGATAAATGTGTCCTTATGTTATTGTCATGCAGGCTGTTTGGTAAGAAATGAATACCTCACAAAACACTGCAAGTGTTAAACATTGGTTACACCACTTTTGGAAGTATACATAGCACACATAAAGAATGAGAGCAATCACGTGCTTCCTGCGAAGGTAAACCATAATATACACTTTTACCTTGGGTAAAATTGTTAGGATTTTATTTATTTATTTACTTATTACCTATTTTGGTTTTTTTCGGCAGTGACACCCATTTATTCTTCCCTAGGGCCATAAAACCACAAGAATTTTTCACAAAAATAATCTTTAAAATATATATTTACCCTCTTTTTGACCCCTTAAACTAGGTCTTTACTACTGCAGGGCATTATAAATTGTTCTAAATTTGTTTTGGAAGCTGCAGGTACTTTTTCCCCTCCTCATTCATTCATAACCCCCATTAACTTCCATGGTATCAAATCTACATCAAAGTGAAAACTGACTTGTGCATGTTTAAATCAAGATTAAAATCTATTCATGATAAAATAAAATGTAAGAACTAAAATCTCAAAGAAGCTGTATGGAAAAACATCAGACCATGTTGTGTTTAATTAAAGGAGTTCACAGCTGTGGATAACTAAACCGGCTTAGCAGCCCCTGGCACTGTTTCCGATATGTGCTCCATTCCAGGTTAGTTACTATAAAGCACCCACATTATAAAATAAAATGTATGTGATGGAGAACTGTCTCACAAAACTGTGCTTAGCCCTGTGTGTCTTGACTTTGTTACAAACACAGAAGAGAAGACCATTGCTATGGTGCACACTAAGTTACCTGTGGGTAGAATTTGATCTTACCTATTATTTATTGCAATATTTTAAAATTATGTCATAAACACTTGGAAGTTTTGCATCTAGAATACTGCCTACATCTATGCCCATGAAAATTGAGTAATGGAATTCCAAACAGTCCAATTTTTCTTATAAAAGCAGACTTGTGTAGTGCCTACCCTCTCGAAGAACATCACTAGGAGGCAAATGCAAACTTTACATACATATTTCTATGATCCTTTGAAATGTTTGCTTTGAAATACAGATATATCATACATGCAAATAAATACACTAATTCAGCCATGCATTTAATGAGATGAAGTCAGTTCTACACCCCACAGCAGTAAGTGCAATACTAAAATTCATTTCCATTTCACAAGTAAACATCATGCACTTCTCAGATAAAATATGAAAAAATATGAATCTAGGTGATTTTCA
Source organism: Sigmodon hispidus (assembly GCA_004025045.1). Taxonomy (NCBI): domain Eukaryota; kingdom Metazoa; phylum Chordata; class Mammalia; order Rodentia; family Cricetidae; genus Sigmodon; species Sigmodon hispidus. The sequence goes on from PVIH01012888.1 coordinate 54,981, forward strand.
AATACAGTTTAAATAAATGGATCTTAACAGAAATACTGTTGTTCCTTTGTATCCACAGTGGATTGATTCTGGGACACACCCCCCACATGATACCCAAATCCACAGATGTTCAGTCCCTTCCGTAAAATGCTGTTATGTTTGCATATATCCTACACACATCCTCTCATATACTCTAAATCCATTTATAGATTTTTTTGATACCTAATACATTGCCAGTACTGTATGAAAAGATATTATTCTGCATTGTTTAGGAAATAATGATAAAAAATATATTCACATACGTTCCATACAAACACATTCAGGCCTAACTTCATAGAACATAATGCAGTGGAAATAATGTTCAGTTGCTGGCAATAGTCTAAGCTATGAAGCAGCAGGAAGCTATGGTCGAGTATGCCTGCATATCACAGATTTCAGTGGTACTCATCTCATATAAAATTCATTTTTTTTCTATTTAGAAGTTTATGAAACTTTTATATGTATTTTCTTCCACAATTGGTTGAATCTGGTAATCTGGAACACCGGAATGCAGATGGCCACCCAATACACAGTTCATCTAAGGAGACAGTGAAGTAATGTCCTCAGCTGCTGAAGCGGTCCTTAGTCTTTAGCTAAGTAAATAATACTGCATGAAAGAAAATTTCTGGGAAAGGAATGAAGAAAATGGAGCTTCCAGAGGCACCCAAGACATACCCAGGAAGTTTTTAATACCTGAAATTAACAGATATGTGAGATGACCTTCAGAAGATTTTGTAATATATTATTTTAGGCACACCTTCGAATGTCTGTCCCCTAAACACATTCAAGTATTGGAGTATTTGAAAATCCTGAAGATCTTTACCATTGTTAGATCTTTTGCATCTCTGCCTTGCCTTCTCCTCTGAAGCAGTTACACTGGGACTTCAGATGTGCTTACCCTTCTACACTTGTTTCCAGACAGTGAAATAAATGACCTCACATGGCAACTTTTTTGTAGACATCAAAAATGATGTTTCTAATATTCTCTTTTTCATTGAAAATAGCTTGTTTTTCATACAATATATTCTAAATACGATTTCCTTCTGCCAGATCCTTCCAGATCTTCCCCACCCACCCAATTCCACACTAATTCTTTGTCTCTCTTATTAGAAAACAAACTGGCATCCTTAAAAAAACAATAGAATAAATGATAATAAAAAAACAAAAATAAGCAAGCAAAAAGAATCAAAGAAAAAGCATAAGAAACCCACACAGATGTGGAAACACACACACACATTTCTCCCCATAAAAAGTCTCTAAACAAAAAACAGAAGTTGTAAAATATAAGCAAGAGACTTGTAAGGTTAAAACAAAATGATGCCCAAAAAAGAAACTGAAGCAAGCAAGCAAGTAAACAAACAAAAAACTCCAAAATACCATTGAGTTTGTTTTATGTTGGCCACTTATTAGTAGGCATGGAGTCTGCCTTAAGTAGAAAAGTAAATCTTCATTTGCATATGGTTCAGTTGGAGATAAATTCTGGGTTAGGGATAGGTCTTGTATCCACTTCCTCCCCCAGCACTGGGAACTCATCTGGCTTAGACTGTGCAGACTCTGTGTACGATGCTGCAGTCTCTGTGGGCCCAAATGTGTGTCAGTTCTGCTGTGTCTAGAAGGCCTAACACCATTAAAATAACCATAAGAATTGGTATAACTTATTCAGCTCCTACTGCTTCTAAGAAATAAACAACATACTTTTCATTTTTATTTTTATTGTGGGGTGTGTGTGTGTATGTGTGTGTGTGTGTGTGTGTGTGTGTGTGTGTGTGTGTGTGTGTGTGTGTGTAGGTATGTGCACAGAACAACTTTTTGGAAGTTGTTCTTGCCTTCAACCTTGTTCTGGCAGAGCCTCTGTGGGCTAGCTGGATCATCATCTTCTGGCTGATTTTCTTGTTTTCACCCCACATTTTGCAGTTCGTGGATGATATTCTAGATGTGTACCATTGCACCTTTACCCTCTGACATCTCCCTAGATATATGCTAAATATTTGATAGACTGTTTTCTTTTTAAGTCTTCAAAGTGAATTTACAAAATAGATACTATGGGAAAAAAACTTTTCTTTAAAAAAAAAAAAAAGATATGATTACGGTGGTATGTGAGCAGTAGATAAGGGTTTATACCCAGAGCCACTGTCACATTGTATATAGTAGTGGATTTGATACGACATTTTTATACATGTGTAGAGAGTAGTTTGATGATGTTCATGACCCTTTTATCGTCTCTTGTTCCCCCTCTTCCTCCCACAGATTCCTTTTCTTATCCAAATAGTTCCCCTCTTATTTTCATGGTTTCTTACTATTGTTTTAATCTAGATCCTACATGTGAAAGAAACCACATGTGGTATTTTTCTTTCTTAGTCTATCTTACTTTGCTCAACAATACCTTTGGCTTCATCCATTCTGTTGCCAACAATATCCATGGTTGAGTAATATCCAATCATGTATACTTACCACATCTATTTAATATAATTAAATGTATTCATTTATTTTACATCCCAACGTTGTGAACTGGTCTCTCCTGTGATCAGGTTGGTGATTACTCCAATTGTCACCAGACAGGCTTTACCCAGTACCTGGTAGAAACAGATGCAGAGACCCACAGCCAAGCACTGGGTCACAGAATTCTGCTGAAGAGAGGAAGGAAGGACTGTACCCACTGGGGCGGTGGAGGGAGGGGGGTAAAGACATCATTTACCACATTTTAAAGGTCATGCTTCCCAAAAGACTATTACAAGAAAGAATCAAAACCTCAGCCAAGGAGAAGAGTAATTAATCAGTGTATCTAGTCCTCTTATTTAAAAGGAAGAAAAAATAATTGCTGCTATCCTGCTTGCATATGAGTATCACCATGACATCTAAACTGTATATGTTCCCATTTCATCCCTAGAGATGACTGTTGGGAATTTTCTCCTGCATAACTCCATTCTATTGAGAACAATGTATATATGCTTATCCTGTGCTCACTACTTAATCAATCCTATGAAACAAATTCAGAATAATGACTTTGGTCCAATATAAAGTAAGATAATGTTCTTAGCCAACTAATAGGATTATCATTTTGTCTGTATGCACTTATTTATGAACAATAAATTCTCCTTCCTTAATTTCTGCCTCATAACCTTGGGAAGAGCACTATTCTATGCCTTCAAGCTCCACCATAGCCAGAAATTAGGACTAGTATTCAGGAAATAATCCTAAAGGCTTATTCATGCCTGCAATCCCAGCATTCGAGGGTGGAGGGGCAAGAATGGAAGTAACATTGTACATTTGTGACAATTGGGTCATAAATGTTCCAGGTCAGCCAGGCCTAAAAATTAAGGCAGTCTTAAAAAGCAAAAATTTAAACAAATACAAAAAAAAAGAGTAAAGTTTCCAGGTACCTAAAAACTAAGGGTTTGGTCTTTGGTCTGTCTGTATGCTTCTCTCTCAGTTTCCCTCTGAACCCCTTCAAATCAGGTGACCTTCAGATAGTTCCCTCTTCCTCCACTCTGGGGCCTATGCAAAACTATTTTTCTTATATTGCAAGACCTTCATGCTTCACCCTTTCTAGATCTCATCAGAGCCTTACCTGGCACCACTGCCTTCTCTCAGATAAAGTGTGGTTGCCTTCTCTCAGATAAAGTGTGGTTACTGTGGTACACAGATTAGTTTTCCCACAAGGTAACAACTTTAAAGCCACTTTGGTAAGTGAGATGGCATAATTAATGCTTGACACTCCCATGTATCTGAATCTTCATAGAAGCAAGGACCAGATACATGTGTTTATTTATATTTTTTACACTATTTTCGTTTATCAATGTGTTTTAAAACAACTACAGCACCTAATGCATAATAGCAAGGCAACAGTGGTTTATTGGATGGATGACTGAGAAAATGGATAAGTGGATGAATGGATAGGCTTACATATATTCTTCTACAAATATTTCTCATCATCTAAAAATAGAATGATACAAAGAAATATTGCTATATGTTTATCAAAGAAACAATACTATGCACACATTGGCTTGGTGTACTAGCTTAAGTGAAAATTACATCATTAAATCAAAACTACCCTTGCATTGAAAAAATATGCAAATAATCATGTTTACTTCTTTTCAATGTAGGTGCAGCCTGCAACTCATGTCTATCATTAACCTTTCCATCCATTCCCTAACCTTGTGTCCATGCCATCTAATGGGTCCTGTTCTCTTTGATTCATTACCTTATAAATAGCCTTTCCTCCATTTTGGGGACATTTAGTAACATTTCTTATAAAATGCAAGTCTCCTCTTTTGTGACTTTGTGGGAACCCATTCTAACAGTAGGGTTACCTAAGAAAAGCCTGGCTTTATGTTAAACACAAAGCCAGGCAATATCTATGCTACAGCAGGAGTACATTGTATTTTATGACTTAAATAAAAAAATATTTCTAACAGCACATATTCTGTGATAATAAGATTCAACAAAAAGAAGCCTAGAGTTATTGAAACACATGAAATTTGAGCTTGAAGAGAATTTGGATGGTTTAATATTATTTGAAGACCATATGAAGTAAGGGATCTCCTTCTAGCTGTACTTTAATTCCTGCTATCACTATGGGGATACAAGTAGCTGGCTGAGAAATCATCCTGCTTCGTGATTCATATTCCTACACAGAACATTCCTTAAACTCTATGCTCACTGAGTGAAAGTCTGTAACTAAAGGTTATTTAGTTATTCATTAGTTCATGCATAGTAAAAATACCAGAGAATCCTCAGTTATGATGCTAAAGCCTCAGGCATCACCACACCTCTTACAAGGAAAAGCTACACTAGTGCTGCATATATGTTGCTATTTGCACATTTAGAATTGTTAAAATTACATATCTAGTTATTATGTGTAGATACTTTCAGTTAGTCTACATTTTATAATTCTGGGTGTTCTTAATAATTTATTTGAGATGCTAAAATTTTAAAAGTAACAATTAAAATTATTTTATGTTACAAGTTCACTGAAAGCCCTAATTTATTTGAAAACTGGAAGCAATTTATTCTCATAAATTTTGTAAGCATTATTGTCTTGTTTCACTATATTTCAAATCATATGGGTTTAAAAATTATTACAGTGTCATTGATGTAATTTTACAAGTAGGTATCAATTTTACTAATCACTGAAATATTATAAGAATTAATTTAGAAAATCAAATGTCAAGTCATAGTAAATGCAAAAGATATAATCTAATAGTATAGCTTAATAAGTATAAACTCGTCCCAGGACCGAGTGCTGTCTGCAGAATCCCAGCGCACTCTGGAGCAGGGGCAGGTAAACTCTGCCCCTGACCACATCCACAACTCCTACTGAGGGAATTTGCACGGCTCCCCGCCACGACCTCGAACTGAGCTAACCAACTACAGGGGTCTCTGAAGGGCAGATTCAGACCCCGCCCAGAGGTGAGGAGGGGACACCAGGCCTCAGTGCCTATATCCCAGCCTGGGAGGGAGAGTTGAGCTCCCATTGCTTCCGGTTCCGCTCCCAGGACCAAGTGCTGTCTGCAGAATCCCAGGGCACTCTGGAGCAGGGGAAGGTAAACTCTGCCCATGACCACACCCACAGCTCCTGCTGAGGGAATTTGCACTGCTACCCACCACGACCTCGAACTGAGCAAACCAACAACTGCAGGGGTCTCTGAAAGACAGAATCAGACCCTGACCAGAGAGGTGACAGGAGGCACACAAACCCGAGTGCCACAACTGACCAGGACCCATCTAATCGTGAACCACTGAAGCCATGAGCAAACGTCAGTGCAAAAAATTACATAATAATACAAAGGACAACATGGTAACTCCAGAAGAGAGTGGCAATCTTACAAATACAAGACCTGAACTGAGAAATGAAGAGGAAACAGAAGGAAGCAACACCAAAACTTCCTTTTTGATGATCATTGAAGCTCTAAAAGAAGATATGAAAAAAACCCTTAAGGAAATAGAAGAAAATACAAACAAAAAATTGGAAAAGATGAACAAATCTATGAAAGAAACATGCCAGGAACTAAAAGCTGAAATAAAAGCTGAAATAAAAACTGAGATAGAAGCAATAAAAAAGGCACAAAATGAGGCAAAAATGGAAATAGAAAACCTGAAGAAAAAAGCTGGAACTACAGATACAAGCATAACAAACAGAGTTCAAGAGATGGAAGATAGAATCTCTGAAGTGGAAGACTCAGTAGCTCAAATAGATATATCAGTCAAAGAAAATAGTAAAACTAAAAAAGCCATAACTCAAA
>PVIH01012889.1:0-61240 GCA_004025045.1 Sigmodon hispidus
CACACACACACACACACTCACACACTCACACACACACTCATTACTCAAAATAAAAATAAATCTAAAAGTAAAAGAAGTTAAGAGAGTAGTAATAAAAGATTTACAGTAAAAAAGTTTTATTTCTAAACTTCAAATGTTAGATGTGATTTATCTTCCTGTGTATATGTGTACTCATCCCTTAGGGTTACACAGGGAGCAATACTGTAAATAAATTACTGTGGAAAAACGTTATCAAAAATAAAAAGTAGAATACTGCCAGTTTGCAGTACTATGCATGCCATGTGATTACACAGGGATTAGAGATGTGACTGCCAGGAGAAAAGGGAGGCAGTGATGTGTTCACAGAAATGGCCTCTGGAAACATTGTAGGTAGCTTTACGGTCCTCTGACCAATTTCTCCAACTCTTCAACAGTAAAAATGCATGAATATTACACTCAAGGGAAACCATTAGGTACTGTGTAAAGAGGAAACACTCATGGTCTCTTCATGGCCTAGGGAGGCTACCAGGCCACCAGTAAGCACGAACGTGCTCCCCTCAGGCTGCCTATCTGAGTGTTTATCTTCTCCAGACCCACATAACAGGACCAGAAGAGGCCCATGGACACAGGCTCCTTATGGACTATGGGTGACAAGTGAAGGCACTGTGAGAAAGACAGCCCCAGATATGAAGGTGGTAAATAGGGTTCCTCAAAACAGAAGCACTGGAAAGAGCAGAGAGAATCCAGCGCAGATGGAGCCACTGCACGTGTGCAGGCAGTAGGCGGAAGAAGCCACCTGCAGTCTGGAAGTCCAGGAGAGGGTCCGTGTGTGGTCTCTTGTAGCATCAGAAGGACTTTAGGAATAGAGACCCAGGATACCTGAGCATTTGGAGCTATAAAGAAAACTGGGCTGTAGAATGCTGAGGACAGTTGTGGCTTTAGGAGAGCTGTCTTCTCTGAGGGGACATAGCACACGCTCTCTATAGCTCCCTACTTCTCAATAAGTAATGACAGCAATGACCTAAGCAACAATGACCTTTTGTGTTCTTCTCACAGCGCCCTCAGCACTAGCTTAAACTCTTTCAGTGACGTATGCCCTATAGACCTCGGGAGGCAGGTATGGCTATTAGCTGGTTCATAGATAAGGAAAGTGAGTTTCTGGAAAGTTTAGAAACAGAACAAAGGGACCAATTGGAAGCAGCAAGCTCCCCTGACTAATGGCCACAACTGCCTCTCTCTAAACTGCTTATCATTTTTCCATAATTTCTGATTCATGGACTTTACACCCTTTCTCTGCCTTTGAAAACATCAATTGCATCCCTAGCGTATCCTTTACTCTCCATGTCTGGGAGCGTAGGGAGCACAAAGAACAACCATTCTCTGTGAATCTAAGCCGAGCACAATTCCCCAGCAGAGCTCAGAAGCAACTCCACCATCAGGCCTCATGTATGTCTTCCAGCCATTGGCATGATATGAAAGAAGCGCAACAAGAAGTTCTGAACCATGTGCTAGAAGTGATTTCAAATTTTCCTCACCAACCTTACGACCCCAAACTACCTGAAACATTCGAAAGTTTAATTTTATAAAAAAGAAAAGCTCAAAGGAATACAGGAAAGGAGGGAGCAGTTTGTTGTTCTCTGGAAAACTAATTAAAACTAATCAGAAAAAACCTGGAGTGGGAACGTGTCTTTGACTCACAGCACCTGTGCCCTGCAATTGCCACTACCTATGCCTCAGTTTACCAACTGAATCATAGGCCATATGAGCTCAGATCTTCTCTGTGGAAGCTGAGAATAATATTAAATATGTTTTGTGTTTAGATAGTGCTTCTCTAGGGACCCTAAAGTGCCTTCTAGATTAATTTTTTAATTTATGTATTAATAATTCTCACAGCATTCTCTTTCCTTCTCAATTAGAATGATAATACCCATCTCTTCTGAGATAGGCAGGGGTGCTGAGTGATAGACATGGAACAGACATTTAAATAAGGAAGCTGTAACATAACGCGTAATTAAAGCTTCGAGACCAGCCTACCTCAGGAGCTTAAAGAAGATATGAGTGTCAGTGGCCAAAGAAATAAACTTGTTGTCCTTTCATTCTGGAGCGTTCATCCTTACAACTAGAAGTGGCACTTTAAAAGTATTTTTTCAGGACCAGAAGGATGGCTCAAAGGGGTAAGCAGGTGCCTGCTGGCAAACATGATGACCCATGTTTGATTCCCTGGGACCCAGCCCGTGAAAGGAGGACCAGCTCTCACAAGTTACCTTGTTACCCACACACATCCCCACCCTAAATAAATAAATAGATAGATAAATAAATAAATGTTTTTACAAAGCCTGTCTTTTAGGCCCTCCTTCAGTAAGCTGAACTATGAAAAGCATGTATTCCTGAGGTCAGCACAGTTCACCATCCACTGTACCTCCTGGGTTCATCTGTGTATTCTGGTTCATTCCCACCTAATCAGACTTCTCTGGCATTTGAAACATAGATCCATTCATTCCAAAAGAGTGCCTGTCTGGGCATCAGAGTGTGAACTTTCAGGGAGAGAGAGCATGCAGAGGCATAGGGTATTGCACAAACATTCAGGTTTCCTTTTGTTTAGCACAAAGGTCAGTCTTGTGACTCCTCAAAGATTAACTTGCAAGACTTTTGAAACTCAATTTTAGGAATTGAATTTTATAGGGGAGTTAAACCTAGCTTTGGAGTAGACAGTGATGCTCTTACCAAAGAGATAGACATATATAGATATAGATGAGAGACATAAATATAGATACAGAGATATAGGTGTGTGTGTGTGTGTGTGTGTGTGTGTGTGTGTGTGTACTAGAGGTCTGGATAGGGACTTTCCTAGCTGTTGTCTGTATTCCTTGCATAGAATATCAGCTCCTTTAAGGCATATGTTTTGTTTTTTTTAAAAAACAAAAAACAAAAAACTGTTACCTTGGAGTAAGTCAGTTTTCATAAACTACTCAAACACCAAATAAACAAACAGCAAGATGCCTTAAATACCCTCACAATTAATGTAAAAATGGAATGTACTCCCCTATGGGTGTTCAGAAAAGAAATAATCAGGGCTAGGAGTATAGTTTAGGGAAGAGCAATTGCCCAGCATTCTTGAGGGCCTGTGTTTGATCCCAGAACCACCAAAAAAAAAAACAACAACAAAAAACGATCAGCGGCATTCCATTTAGAATTTTTTTCCTTTTCCTAAAAAAATAAATAAAAATAAAAACAGAAAGATTTTGACTTGGCTACCACAAATCTCCTGGTATCCTCATTAAGCATTCCAAAAAATACACTGCCTCGTTCTTTGGGCAAGGAAGTTAACCGTGACCCACAATCAATGCAGTGAATTGTATCAAAACAGAGCAGTGACAAGATCGATTTCCAAAATAACAGATTGGGAAGAAAGGGACGAAAATAAACATGCTGTACTTTAACTGCCACTGCTTTTGTGGGTTTATTTGTTTATTTATCTTGTAAGTTGTTGTTTAAATAAACCTTACCCAGCTCCCTTCCCAGGATGTAGATCTCTGGCCAGCTGGGCTTCACCAAACACTGGATTGCATCCTGACAGTCTGGGAGCTGGAGAAGAGCTGTTGAGCTAAAATCCAATAGAGACTCCCAGGGTAGCTCACCCCTGGGTCAAAGCATCACAAAGAATACCTTCTTAGAGGGTGCCCACCATATTCAGGCCAGAAGACTTTGGCTTCTGACTCTAGCCTGTCTGCTTAGAAATTAAGTTATAAGAAAAAGGAAGGCCCAGGTGCATATACAGATAGACAGGGCCAATTACTTGTTCTTAAGTTCACAGTTTACTGGTAAATTCTGCTTGTGAAATGAAGAAAAGTGGTTAAGGGCCAAAATGCTGATAGGGAATGAATCTGCCTTTCACCAAGAGGGTTTCGGGATCTTCAGTAGTATAAAGGATATCAAGGCAGAAAGATATAGACTCACCTAGTATGCCTGTGATATAGTCCATATTTGCATATTTGACATACTCGTATTTACACATATACTCAGTAGTGTGTCGATTTGCATGCCCCTTCAGGTGAGAGACAAGTAACTCCATGGAAAATCAAAGTAGAACTTCTTTGGACACTGTGGCCCTAAACCTGCTCTGGCTTGATGTCTTTCAAGGACACACTATGTACGTCCTGCTGTTTTAAGCAGAATTTACTTAAGTCTAGTTGCCAGCTCTTTCTCAGTGACTCAGAGCCTAGCCACCATGCTTATGCTTACGAATAGTCATCAATAGTAGCATGGTTCTCTCTCTGCTCTAGATATAAGGCTGTCCCTTCTGCTGTCACCTGTCTGTCTGGAATCACCTGGCGCTGGTCTGCTGTTTCTTAACTGCAGCTGTAAAAACAGGTAACATTTTTTTTTGGGGGGGGGGGTTTGGTCGAGCTCTGCCCTGAATTCAATAGGGTAACACTATCTTGACATATTTTACTAAATAATGAGTTTCACTATATTATTAGAAGGTTGGTAGATGGCTCAGGACTCAGGAGGACTTAACTTCAAACCCAAACTTTGCAAATAACCAGCTGAGAGGCCTTTGGGGTCATCTAAGCTGCTGACTTTCAGTTTCGTGTGGGAGACAGGCAAGGGGAGAGACTAACGACAAATAACGTAAATATCCGTATCACTCTCTCAAGAAGAGCTAGCTTTCTTAATCTCTTAATTGTTACCATTTTCCCTCAACTTCTGCTAAGGTATCTATGTATTTATTTATCATGCTACAAGTATATCTAAACATCACATGTGTTCATGAGAACTGTCATCTCTATTTAGTAGTGACTGAAGCACTGTCAAATAAAACAATTTCTTAGGAACATTTGTTTGGAGTGAATGAATGAATGACCACGTAGGCAGAGTCATCCAGCAATGCTGTTGATCTTCAGAGCTTGTGTTAGGCACTAGGAGTGGTAAGCTGAATTTTACAGAGACATCACCTTCAAAGGAGAGAGAGAATCCTTCATTTAAACTCTTATACTATTTCTATCATTTTTTTTAAAAGATGCTAGCTCTTTTAGAAATGATTCCTCATAAAATTACTAGGGCTTGAAAAGTGTTCCTCACACTCACAGTCCAAGCTCAGTGTAATGAATTCATACAAATAAAATGCATAATTCTGTATCATGTATCTTCCATATAATAGGTAGTTAATACATTAAATCAATATAGACTCTGAAGCACAAATTTAGGAAAAATTAGACAGCCATGGATTAGGTTAAATTGCATACTTTATCAACTTTGAATTAAAGCTGGAAGGGCGCAAGAAATATGATATGGTAGGAAAAACTGCATGAAGTTAGCCATAAGAAAAAATATTCGAGGAGATTCTAAGCATTGCTTTCAGACTCCTGATGGCGCAAAAGGCAGCTAGCCATCCCTGCAGACCACAAGTTCAGGTAGATGTTGAAAAGAAGGCAACCCAGGGTGGTCTGCGTGAACCCCAAAATAAAGACTAAGGGAGAGGAACCTGGTATGGTAGGAGGAAAGTGTCTCACCTCAGAGTATCAGGAGACATTTCAGAAACCCCAGCACCAAAGGTCCAGGAAGAAGCACAGTGACACATAGGTGGCCTTTCCCTTTATAAATGCTGCATGGCTATCACCAATGTGAATCCTGTTTGCTTAAGCACATCACATTCCCATGCTTTCTGGCTTGAAGTTATGAGAGCATGCACATGCTCCTCCTGAATACACCAGGAACTCCTGAAAATGCCAGCTGAAGTCTTTTTGTTAGTATCACATAATTATCAATAGAGAGGGGGAATTGCAAGTGATTTGATCATTAAAGATGAAAATACAGACCAAAGCACTTTTAAGAATAAAGAGAGCATGGATGTAACCATGTAACTGTATTAAAACAATCATTAGACCATCCTTATATTTTTTTTAATATGCTAGCTCATTTAGAAATGATTCCCCATAAAATTACTTGAGCTTGAAAGTTGTTCCTCAAAGTCCTGAGGAGCTGTTGGCCATGAATGGGGGGTTTCTGGGGGAGGGAGAGTCATTCTTTATTGAGAATGTGGCCACTGAGGGAGTTCCCATGTGCCAGTGTACAGCCCCACAACCATACACATGTGAGCAACACTAACCAGACTTAGTGGGTTATAAGAAAAAGAAATACATGAAGTTAGGAGAGGCCACTTCAGGGAGATGTGGAGGGAGGGGGGAGATGGAGGTGGTCATAATCATATTTCATTGTATGCATGCATAAGAGTCTCTCAAAGAGGAAGAAAAAATTGTCATATTTAAAGTAACAGATTCAGAAAGAACATAAAATTTTTCTCTAGCCTCTTGTGCATGTTCAATGGGTATATATTAAAGAAATACAGATTTTGAAACAAAAATAGAGAAGAAAATAGATAGCTACCAGTTATTTAAAATCCATATATTTTAAATATATAGATTTAAATTGGATCTGTACTTAGGGCCTTAATATATATAACATAATGATATGATTATTTACATTTAACCATATAGTCATCCATATGTCCTAAATTATAAAACATAAGGAGATGGTAACCGAGCTTTTGTTTTTCTGATATGTCTTCATTTCTTTTTAATTTGGTTGAATTTAATGCATGTACAATGTGATATGAGTAGTGTAAGGATTCCTGGCACACCACATGATGAACCCAACATGGAGCTGGGGGAAATAAGAATTCCTGGCATGCAGTGGTCACATGCTGAAGCCAAAATGGGGCCAGCAGAACACACTCATGTACAGAGGGCATGGCCCTAGGCATGGCTAAGTAAATCCGTGCCCATCCTCTCTCTTAAAAGGAGACACCATGTTGCAGTCTGTCTCTTCCCTCTTCTGCTTCTCTGCTTCTGTACTGGCCTGGCAAGTCTCCTGAATAAACTCTCGTGTGGCCCTGTTAGTGTGTGTGTGTCTCTTCTCACGTAAAAAACCAACAGGTAGGCATTAGAGTGCTGAGATGAAGTGCATCCAATTTGAATAGGTTGGTGTATTTATGAAAGTATATTCAAAGTCTATAGGGAAATTATAAGAAAATGAGATATGACCTGAAGCTGAATAGGGCTATAGCTGGGTATCGGAGAGCCAACTCTAACGCCAGCACTCAGGCACTAACATGCTCCTTAGATAAGTCATATTTCTACTCTGGAACCTTCTTCCTCTGAAAGGAAAAATGGCTGCACTTTGTGTCTGAGACACATTCCTGAAGGCTCTGTTACTCGATATGAAATCCAGTAAAATTCAAGGGTAGACAGAATGTCCTGGGAAATTTGCTGTGGGTTACATACATGTGTCATCACCTTCCATTCCTGAATATCAGTCACAGAGAAACAAATTCTGTTTTCATGGTAGCCATCCCTCTCTGCTTTGGATATAGAGGAGACCTGTCACTACAGACAGGTAGAAAGGATTAGAGCATGTTGAATCCTACGTTTCCAGTTTGGGCTTTCAGGCTGCAGAATTGTTTCCCAGGCCCTGCAAGCTGCATCGTCTTTCCTCCATCCACCCATGGTTTTCCCCAGCACCTCTTCTGACATTGTGTCCAAAAACCAGGTTTGAACAATACCCTTGCCCTGACTGAAGAGGAGAGCACACACCCCTGTGTGAGTCTAAGGGGTTTCTACAGTCTGATCTGAGAACACTGCCAATCTTTAAATAGAGCTGTCCTACAAAATAGAATGGCGTCTAACACCAAGTGCATACTGAATAAAACCAGATGCAGCGTATGAAAGTCTGCTAAAGGTCTTGCAGTATTCAAGAATGATGGCTCTAAACATTCCTGATTTAATCTGGATAATATTATGCAAGTATTTCAGGCAATTTTCTCACATCTTCCCAAGCCCCATCACTTTCACCATCGAATTTCATAACTTGGCTTTATTAACATAAAATCAAAATGTTTGTCAGCCCTTCTACTATCTTTCCTTTCCTGTAAGGTGATTCCTAGAACAAGGTTCTGTGGCTACAGAAGTTTGCTACATGTTGAACACTGAATCCCAAGGACTCAAGTCAAGAAGGGGTCTCAAAAGTTATACAAAGGTAAACTGAATGTGTTTCACTCAATATTTACCAAAGTTAATGGAGCAAAAAGAATTTTATTTCTCATTTTGCATGGTACATCTGTTAATATCCCTAAAAACTAGCACTCCATATAACTATCTGGAAGATGTTGTGGTAAATACTTCCTGTTTGTAGCAAATACTAGGGCCTGAAGAACTAAAACTAAAAAGTACTAACTGGGGTCAGCAATAGGGAGAGCCAGCTTTGTGACTAACTAAATTGCTTCAGTGACGTGCTGAGAGTGCTTTTGCAAATGGGGTGGTGTCTCTGCACTGCCAGGTGGGGATCAAAGGAAAGAAGAAGGGTGCAAGAACTGCCTTGCCTCCACCCATGTCTCTGTCCACTTCTGATTCTGGTGGGGGTGGGGATTCTGGGGAGAATATTCTAGAGAAAAGAAACTGTATGATTTTTTTTAAATGCAATATAGATGTCTCATTTCCAAATGGGAAAACTGAGGCCCAGTCACCACCACTGAATAGTAACTATTTTCTGAGCAGTAAGACTGGAGTAATTTCCCAGACTCTTTTGCCCACAACTAACCCCCATAATCTACACGATTGCTCAGAATATCTTCTGCTGCTTCCCCATCTCAATGTTGTACTTTTTTAAAAAAGTCAATTAAATACCTTAGTGTGCATGTTCTTTGCTATTTCTGTGATTAAATAAAAGAATTCTGAGAGCCTAAAATATCAACCACAGAGCCATCCAAAAACAATTGGAACTTGATTGGTTTTTCTGAACTGTCTCCCTCTGACTCCTCCATTCCCTGTCTTCTAGAACCTTCCCATGAATTGCAAGCCACAAATTTAATACTAGATTATATAAATGTTATGCAACTCTCTAATTTGTTTCATGGGAGCAAGTTGTCTTTCCAAGTAAAACACCAGCTCCCACAAAGGCTGACTTTAATTGCCCATGGTACCTATCCCACTGTAGACAACTGGCAGCCAAGCCAACTACTACTCATTGTTTGGAAATTGGAGGAATTCGGAAGAGATATTGAAATGCTGATGAGCTGTAGGAAACAGTAGCACAAGCCCCGCCCTGCTCCACATGCCATGTGGGTGGTGAAGCCAAACAGCAAGCACATTCCTGGTAAAGAAAAGAAAGAGAGAGAGAAAGAAAGACAAACAAACAAAAGGACCCACCTCACCCATGTTCAATGTTAGCTCTCATCAACCCTGGTGGGTTTTCTCCATCTATATATAAAACACTACAATGCACTTTTTCTAAATAATTGGAGGTAAGGCAGGAGTAGACCTTAAGAATATCAGTAAAATAAATGACTAAAAGGGGGACAGGGAAGAGGGCAAGAAACAACAAAAAAGAAGAGGAGAATCCTGTGAGGTGAGTGCGCACAGAAGGTGGGGCCCAGGAGCAGCACTTTTCTCTCTCCCAGCCTCAGGAACCACGGGGAGCTAAGCTGAACTACTCATTTGCAATAGATGAGGTGGGGAAGAAGAGCACACTGTTCAGGATAAATTAAGCTGTTTTTATTTGCTCACCTTTTTTTTTTTTTTTTTTAATTCTTCAGTTAAAAAAAGACTGCACATAATAACATCAACTGCATCAACTGCTAATCTACACCTCTATCTGCTTATCCTGATGCACCAGTTGTGGTGCTCTGGAGTGAAGGAGATGAAGAAAAGATTTAAAAAAAAAAAAAAAAAAAAAAAGAGCCTACTTCAGATTACAGGTACTGGATTTTAGAGATGAAATGGCATGCCCATCAATCATATGGTTAGAAATAAAGACACTGGAAAAACTTCTCAAGAAGAGGCCAAAGCAGGTTAATCATCACGCTCCTTGGCCATAGCATGTGCCCTTTCCTTCATAAGAATAAATTTTCTCTAGGACTCCAATCAAAACATACACAACTGAAAAATGAGTGGGTTCAAGTCCCATCTCTAGCATGGGGGAAAAAATTAGTAGCTGAGCAACTTACAGCATCCCCTGAGCTCCTGGCTCCTGTCCCTGAAAGAGAACAGCACTGTGTACAGTGGTCCCCAGGCTTGCATGACAGCCATCACTAACACCTGGCATGCTGCCTGGATAGAAGTAAGGGCTCTAAGCATGCCAGCTACTTAATCGGACTGCATTTTCTAGAGCCTTTTCATAGATACAGGATCTTAAATATAATATAGAGCTGTGATCCTACCTACCTCAAGCCTTGACTAATGGCTTTGAGCTTGATTGATAATTTATTTTGCTCCATCAAAAACAAAAGGTGGCCACATAATTTTATTTTTGTTTTATTGGCTTTTATTTAAATCCTATAATCAACCACCATTATTACCTCCACCATTGCTGTCACTATGACTCTCTGCTACTGCATTGCTCAGCGTACTCTACACATTTCTTCCATGCATTTCCACTTCCTATTATTGTTCCCTTGCTCAAGATTACATTTGGTCTTGTTAATAGGACTTCTACTTCTCTAAGATCACACTGTATGGATCAGATTTAATATCTGTCACTTTCTGACTACGTGACTTTGTTATTATCTGCTAAATTCTCTTAGAAACCACAATATGAGTTTCCACAAAGACAGAACTCTTCATGTAAGACATAGCTCCCTAGGACACTTGGAAAGAGAAGAGCAAAGAACCAGCAGATGCCCTGACTCTCTCTCTTCCTGGAGGCCCCTGGAAGTGTGGTATTAGGGCCCCAACAGGGGAAGAAGAGTAGGTATATAGTTTCTATGGGCTCTCCTTTCCATGCTTTCTCTGTAGATCATTACATAGAAACAAATTTTTTAAAGCAATTTGGTTGTCAGCCTTACCTAGGTTCAATAAATAAACCTGGTTATTTTTCACTAACAAGAATGGGAGAATAGAGAGATGAGCCACCCACTTTGATAGACTAGTGGCAAGGTGGGACACAATATGTGAGTTCCTGCCATGTCCTTTTCTACCCACCCCCAGTAGAGCCCACTTGGGCTGTGACAGGCACACATTCTTTCAGGCTACCTTGAATTAATCTTTTATTAAATCCATGAGACTTGCTGCCCATTCTGATTCCTACCTCAGTCTTCATCTGGTTACCATGACACAGAGCAAGGGACCATCTTAGAATGATTCTTCCCCTCTGCCCGGTTCCCTGATAAACAGCAGAAAGGGTGACAGAAAGGTTGAAGGTGTGGCTCCCAAGGCCTGGGGAAGACTGTTTTCATAGAGACCACTGTTCACATGAGGCTGAAGACACCAGATGACAACAGATTATCCTTTTCATGTGTCTTCTGATGACTTACAGTGAAAAAAGTGCCATATAGTTGGCAGGAGGACGTTTAGTACATTTCTCTTGCCCAGAATGTTCTAGCTTAGATAAGTTAGTTGGATGGACTGAGAAACCTGGTTCTGATTCAACTTTACAAGAGCTTTAGTGCTCTGGCCAGAGTTGCAGCAGCATGCTGGCATGCTGAGCAGGTGGTAGCTGCTGTAAAGAGCGTATAGACAGCTTTAAAGTGGACAAAATCCACTTTGGTTGTGTCAGTCAGGAAAACATGCCAGACTATCAGAGCCAGCTCTCAGCTCCTTCCTACTGCCCCTAAAAGAAGAAAACAAAGCTTCTAGAAGAGTTAAGTGGCAGCCTGCTATGATAAGCAGGACCAGAAGTTGCAAAGTTTGTTGCCCACTTCAAGGCTCACTCTCATGTTTTTGTGTGGTTACATAGATACAGGTCCTCCTGAGGCCTCTGGGCCACTACTCTTAGTTAAATGGCTATTTTTGAAGGCTCGAGGTACTTATCATCTTAGCTATATCTTAATATCTTAGCTACATCTAAAAGTTTGTTGTTTGTAGTTTGGAGAGAAGGGCGTGACAGTCTCTCAAATGCTGAGTACATGGCCTAGGTCCGAACACTCCACAAGCCCAGAAGTCGTACTATTGGGAAAGCAAATGGGATTGAGCCACCTCTTGATCTCTTAGAGTGTTTTTATTTTGTACTTTGAGGTAAATGAGGACTTTGAATGTGCTGGGTAAGACACCTAGGTTCCAAATCCAGATAACAAAGATATAGACTGTGGCCTCCCTGAAATGGTGATGCTCATATTCTGAGATCTTAAATAAATGCTAGTTATTTGCCAGATATCAGCCACGTCATATCCTCATGCTGAAAGCACTACATGCATAGAATAGTCATGGTCACATGGTAGGAGTCACACTATAAAAGATCTAGAAGATGTATGTTCTTATTGTGGAAAAACCCTGGGTTCTTCAGGGTCCTCCAGTGACTCACTCTAATTGAGAGTCACGGAGTAAGTCAAGGACTACCTGCATTGTGTCATTATATCATCTGAATAGTAGATGTTGAAGCTCAGAACATAAATTCTGTCTATGCAATATCCACACATAATTGACTTGCCAAGGTTTGAACATCTTTTCTTATACACTTTATAACTTTGTATCTTCTTTCACTTCCCATTATACACCCTACAGTAAGCCCAAGAGAACAAACTACCAAACAGAAGGCTCTGTTGGTGCTCATGAGTTAGATGGAAATGATTCTAACAGCAAGCATGGCCTCCTGGGAAACTTCATCTTTTCTAGTTTCTCAAGTTCTGTAGACTGGAGGTGGGTCACCCAGAGTGGTACCACTAAATCCTACAATTCTATTAGAAATTCAAGTATAGACAGTGTCTTCAACTATACCAAGCTATTAGATATTAATGTTCAGACAACACCTACCTCACTCCAGACCAGCATGGTACCGAATATGACCTGTAACCCATCAAAGAAATTGTCCCCTATGATGATCACAGTCGCACCTCCCGTCGTCCATCCTTCACTCGGGCTGATGGCTTTGATACAGGGAGTAGCTGCTTTTCAACACACATGAAAAAGAGAAGGAGTCTGCTGTTAGAACCAAACTTTAATGATGGGAGACTTGAGAAAAAGAAAAAAAAAATCTTTTATCTTTTCACTAACAGAAAGTCCCTCAAGACTTCAACAGTTTTCTAGCCACATCAGGACCAGAAACCCAGGGAGCAGTTTTAGTTCTTAAAGGCATCTTCTTCATTGCTTCTATTGAGATGCATACATTTCACCCATCTCTTTATAAATTTAACACAGAAGACAAAGTGAATTTATCAAATGCTGGTGACTCTAATGCAGTGGAAGCTTTATAGAATTGTTTCAAAGTTGGGTGTATTTGGTGAAGTGAAAATGTCTACATTCTTAGGGGAACATTCCCTCCCAAGGAGAGGCTAACAAGGTGAGCAGGAGGCTGGAGCAGGAAGGATTCTTGCTCCATGCTTTTCTCTCTGTAACATTAACGCAGCAACATTCCTCATTAAAAATCATTACAATTTTTTTTCAAATACATGTTGTGGGTCTCATTTTATAGATTCAAAGTCACAGGTTACTTGGGGTGAATTATGCAAACAAATAGTAGTGGTCTTGCTGAACCACAGACTGTCTTCATGGCCTTGGCTCTGTTGAGTTTCCAGGACATAAAAATGTACAGACTGGTGTCTATTTCCACTGCAAATGGCCTTTGTTTGCAAAAGCTGTGACAACAAGCACATGGTAGGTGGCTTTGCTAATGAGCATTGTTTACTCTGGACAGAATTACTAAAAATACATGGAGTGCTAGGATTATGAATTTGAAACTTCTCTGAAGGCAACTTGATGCCACAAAGGATCTTTAACCCATCACTGCCATGCTCTTCTGATAATGACTACTTTCTCAAACAGCACCACAGCAAGCTGAAAAGTGAGATATTGTGCAAGAAAAGAGAGAGAGACCATCCTCTTCAAAGAAAATTAAGTATTAAGACTGGCTTCCCAAGCACTGATGCCAAGGAGAACACCAGTTAATTTTAAATGTGAGTGGGAAGTGCTGGAAAAATAATAATAATTAGTATTGGACTTTGTCAAACTTGGCGAAGCCTCATGTTTTAACTTTAACCATGAGCAAAGAAAACATTAAGTTACTCCCCATGGGACCAGTGTTCACGTGCCACCACACAAACAAGCAGGATGGTGTTGGTTCTGATTCAAGTTAATCCTCAAAACTTTGCACAGAAAAGTTTGAAAACATCCAAACCAAACATTTGGTGTTGGCTGAACTCACAGGAACACATCTGCAGCTGAAACATGCAGCGTGGATATTTACTTTCCTGCATTTTATCCCCCAAACAAAGCAATTAATCAAGAAAATATAAAGGATTCATGACTGGACTTCATTCTTGTCCATAGAGGGTGGGAATAAGAGTCTCAAGGGCACAGGACATTTTTCTAATACAAAAGCTTTTTTTGAAAACTCAAATGTTAACAAACATGATTATGAATTTTAAAGCAATGACATAACACAATGTAGGATTACAAGCTGTTTATAAAATAGATAAGTTGCATTTAACTATAAAAATTCATAAAACATAATTATTTTTGAAATGTTTTTAATATCACCAGATCTTTTTTATTGATTTATAACTCAATATATTTTAGGTGCTAGGATCATACACAAAGGTGTTGCTGTCTCTCTAGATGCCTTGAAAAAATATTCTATATTGGTTTAGATGAATTGGGTATAAGAATCTTATCTAATTATAAGACATAGACTCCAGTAGTGCCATTAAATGCTGGGGCTATGTTTACCTGTGCAGATTTCAAAGTAGTCTTCATGCTGGCATCTATTAGCTTTAGGGTTTCTGTGTTTGTTTGTTTGTTTGTTTGTTTGTTTGTTTATGGTGCAGACACAATTGCTTAGGCAAAGTCTCCTCTAAATTTTTTTTTTAACCATATCATAAAAGAACATGGAAAGGTATGTTTGAGCATCTAAGAGAAATATGTCAATGGGAAAGAACTTACATGGTCAAGACTTACTGAGTTCACCCTTGAATCCTTTCCTTGTTTATCCTCTTGTTATTTATAAAGTACAAGTGTGTGTGTGTGCGTGTGTGTGCATGTGTGTGTGTGTGTGTGCGTGCGTGTGTAGACACACACAGAGAAACACTTGAACTTAAGGAAAGTGATAATGTTTGCAAATACTAGGAACAACTCTTCAGAAATCAAACTATAGGTCAACTAGCCAGAGAAAAGGAAGAGAATGTCCATTGAGCCCTAAAGGAGTAAGGGACCAAGGTAATGCTATCTACCTGGATTTCAGAGGGAAAATCTTCAGGGAAGTATAAAATAAGGAGATCACAACAATTTGAACTAATGGAAAGTATTTCAGCTAATTTGAAAAATTATATATGAACTTTTATGTGTATGAGGATTTGTGTGTATATGTAATTCCAAGTGTAAAGTGACCAGGTGTTCTAAACAAAGGTCTAAAAGACAGGATGCACATCAGTTGTCCACAGTGCATCCTTGTGAAAGGGGAAGGTGACTAGACTCGATTTGACAGAAAAAAAGGCTATTAATTTTTAGTCTATTAATGTTTATATGGCTTGAAGCTTTTCCACTGAGCATATATTAAGGTAATAGATGAGTAAAAAAGTCAGTGAAGCAGGACATGTGGTGACATTTGTACTTTTTAGAGCAAATCAATACCAAAAAGAACCCAGCCAAGCACCTATCATCAGCTGGGAGTCCCTGGATCTCTCTCTTTTCCATTGGGAAGTTTTCTGAGGATGCTGCAGAACCTTGGAAGCAGCTAGGGCCTAACTTTTATTGATGCCATCTACTCACAAGAACAGGAAAAGATCACTCTTTTATTGGTCACACTGGCTGGATTCAGCAGAATTTGAGAGTGAAGACATTTACAGGAGTTCAATAATGAGCCGAGATAATCAATACCATTCTTTCACAAAACAAAACAAACAAACAACAACCAAAAACCCTAACAGTTTGGGAAGTGAAGGGGCATATTTGAAACTAGGACTGCTTTTTTTTAAAAGCAGGAAATTAATGGTTTAATTAATGAAAAACTCCTTCCCATCAGCATATTTTCACACTCTGTCCACAAGGGCAACAGACCCATTTCTGGTTCTAAATTTCATTAAAAATAAAAGTTTTCTCTCGCCTTTCCTTTAATGCTTCTCCCACCCCTCAGCAGCCACCAGAGTAGAGATTTTCCTCCCTTCAAACTGTGACAATAACATGATTACCCCACCAGTTTAGCATAATGGTTCTGAAATGCTCCTGGCACATTGCAGAATTAAAGTGGAATTATTAGGTAGCGGCTCTTTGTTATAATGATCACTCCACAAATAAAAGCTCTTCTCCCAAAGGTACTGCAAGGCACAAAATGCTAATTCTGAAGATTATGTGTGCGCTTTTATTAAATATTACTATGCCCTGCCTGTTTGAGGGCTTCTCTGCTCTGATTGTTTTATGAGGACCATGTTAATGTCATTCCGTCTTGCTAGCAGCAGGCACACATTTTAGCGTTTGTATGAGAGTTGATCAAAGGCCACGTGCTGGGGGAATTGCTGAGAAAACACGGACAAGCGATAAAAATCTAACAGATTAATTGGTTTAAATTTCATTTCAGGGTGTTGAACTTTGGCTTGGGACTTTAATACT
Organism: Sigmodon hispidus; assembly: GCA_004025045.1. Taxonomy (NCBI): domain Eukaryota; kingdom Metazoa; phylum Chordata; class Mammalia; order Rodentia; family Cricetidae; genus Sigmodon; species Sigmodon hispidus. Next base: position 16,506 of record PVIH01012889.1, read on the forward strand.
ACACCGTGAGTCAGGGCCTAATTACCAGATTTCCAATTTGCTTTTGAACAATGGCTGCTGTGAGAAGAAAAAGAAAGCGAAGAATTTAAAAAGGGAAATAGGAGAGAGAGAAATCATTCAGGCTTCAGTACATATTTAACAACTAATGTGTGTGCAGACAACTGTGCTGGAGACATTTCTGATCACCTCTTCCTCCTCCAGAACATAGATATTTTCTTCTAATCACTGTGGAAGGCAGAAAAAAATCACAAATGCCCTCAGTGGTTTAAAACTGTCTGACTTACAGAATCAGTACTACATGATTCTAGTGCCTGCCTACACCAGGAACACAGGCTCTTGATTAGCAAGGTGAATTTACAAGCTCGGCCTCCAATAGAAATGACCTATTTCATTGATAGAAAGCCAGGGTCTGGTGAGCCGTGTTTACCTCAGGGTTTATTGGTGGCCTTGGGAATAAGGGTTAATTGAGCTCAGAGGTTCCTTCCCATTGAGGTGAATTAGTGGTGTGTGTGTCGATCAGCAGGGTCCTGGGGCTGCTCCTGTTTTTGCCTCTGAGTTCTCTTTGTGCTCTGATCGATGCCTCACTTATTTAGGGTAGCTATAAAGATGACCCAGGTTCAAGGTTTATCATATCTCATTTCCAAAATGAGGGTCTGGCCATCGTTGTTACTCATGACAGAAGCCTCAGTAGAGAAGTATTATTTGGCTCCCTTGCCTCTTTTCTTGCTTTTAAATATCCAGGGCATACAACACTCTACAAACTGGCAAATGTAAAAATTTAGGAAGTTTTGAGTCACAGTCTGCATCTCAAGATGCCATTCACCATGAACTGTGGGGTGGGTACAAGGTTGTTCCCTGGTTCCATTGTGCCCACACATGAAACATGCCAGATTCCTTTTTCTAACATTCTATTAAATAGCCCTCAGTGAATAAGCTATTCTAAAAAGCAGGTGCCTGAGGCTCCCAAACAAGGTGGCAGGAGTGGCACCAGCTTTTATTAGTATCTGAGTAAACATTGATGACATCATTTGACCTCAGTTCCAACAATCCACATCTACCATTTAGTACATCCTCTGGTCATTTTCTCCATGAAGACTGACGTAGCTTCCAGTGATTTAGAGTCTACAGATGTGACACAGAAGGCACAGAAAAGGCCTCCTTGTATGACATATACTATACCCTAGTTTCTGCCATGATTCTTTATTATTGTTGTCATTGGCTTTCTGCTAATTAGAGTACAATTATTTAGTAAGGTGTTGTATGCACTCATCACTTACATTTTACCACATATTGTACAACCGCCTTCCTAAGAGTTTTTAGTTTAGCTTCTCAGCAATGTGTTCACCTAAATGGACTGAATATCAGTAGCCTTGACATCAGAACATCCCAAAATAAAGTGGGTTTTTGTTGTTGTTTTGTTTTCATTTTTAAGACATGGTTGTTTTTCTTTTTTTCTGGAATGAATGTTCATTGGAAAACACATCAGAACTGTTTCAGAGAAATGACTTTACTGTTAATGCCCCAATGTTTGAAGCTTGTCAGAAAATACATAATCCTTTATTTTTAATTTAATTTTTAACATTTATTTACTCGTTGTTTGTTTTTGTGGGGTATGCACATGCCAGAGCATGCATAGTGGTCAGAGGACAGCTCTTGGAGTCTGCCCTCTCCATCCAGCATGTGGGTTACAAGAAATCAAACTCAGGTTGTCAGGCTTGGCAGTGAGTACCTTTCCCTGATGAACTGTCTTGCCAGCCTGAGCTGGGCTCCTTCCAATGGCACCTTTGGGTGCTCATAAAACCTTTCTCCTCTTTATCTGCTAGGTTTTAGCAATGGTGTGTTTGGGAGTAACTATCCCAGAAGCTGTTGGACCAAGGAGGAGCCCCATTTGAACCAGGTGTATCGTCTCAATAATTTGCTACTTTTTCAAATGAATTGATCATTTTTTTTTTCAACCACTTTTGTGATTTGTCTCCAAATGAGCAATTAAAGATAAGAAAGGGGCAAAGCAGGGTTTTGACACTAACTGGAAGGCTAGCTCTGTCCACTTTCACCATGCTCAGGGTCTATTCTTGGGTCAACTGTCTTCCAACAGTGTGCCTGAGAAGCCAGTAACTTCTGCATCACTGGATCAGACATCTACCACCCACAGGGGCCAAACCCATGTGCAGGATGCAAACAATGCCACAGATGTCCCCCAATTCATAACAAATAAATTCCATTAGTTAGTAAGCAGATGTGAAGGCCTTGTCGCTGAAGCTGTGCTGTGCTGTGCTGATGAGTTTAGTTACCTAAGGCTGGTTCTGCTTTCTTTCACAGTCCTCTCCAATTGCACCATGTAGTTAAGTATTTTGTCAGTTATTAGAATATATTTTCATATTGATCTGCATTTATTGCTTTATCTAGCAAAATATCTAGAAGTTACTTAGCAAAGAGTTACCGTATTTTATATACAAGAGTCTCTCCCTCTTCATCATCTCCCCCTCCCCCAATCCATGTATATGTGTGTGTGTGTGATTTTTGTCACTTTAAAGAGAAATGTAAGCCATGATATAGAGATTTCTCAGTACTCGATGCAATTAAACTTATTAAATATTAGATGAGAATATCGAGACTTTCAAAGTGATGTCATCTAGCAGAAAGCCCTTTGCTCTGATAACATTAATGGTTCTCACTGAAAAGGAGGAAACAAAAACCTTCCCAGTCACTAGATGGAAACATTGCTCCAAAGACTCTCCCCTATAGAGGCAGGAGAGTGGTTACCCTCCACTTCAAGAAATCACTTTTATGTCCCAAATGATGCCACTTGCAAATCACAGATGCAGCCCATGGCCTATCTAATTCCTATTTATTTTGGTCTTCTCATTTTCTTTGAATTTCCTAAGTACCTCAGTCATCAGTGGACACAGCATCCAAGCAAAAGAAGGGCATAAGTGTGGTCACAATTATATTCTGGAACATTCCAGGCTAAGTGCTTCTGGATTTCTGTGTCTATATCTCTGAGAAACACAACTGTTCATGTTCACTCTTCAGGGCTGTTTAACAATTTAGCTGTAAAAAAAAAAAATCTTGACATTTTGATGTGCCTGTAACTTCTAAATTGCACTTGAAAGATTGTTGAAGGCTTTTGGATTTAATGACAGGCAACATAGAACATTGTTTCATAATATACAAAAATTGTTTGTTAAATACACACTGAAGCTGAGAATTTTGTGACTCAAGGAGGGCTAAATACATTGCATTCCAACTTGTATTTCACATGTAAGACTTGAAATTAACATGCACAAAATTCTAATCCCTGAACAGTGATAGGCAAATGTCCTCAGGAGCCTCCTCCTCTTTCTGTCTCTCAGTCTGTGCCTTTCAGCTACTCCACTGCTAATGGGGGAAATAGCCATGGAGGGTGGGTGAACCCTTAGAATGAATTATTCATGGATCCCATTGTGGTGTTTGTTGCAGAAACAGGGAACTGCTTGCTCTGATGGTATAATGAATAAAAAATCCTTTTTTTTTCCAACAAGGGGAACTTTTTATGCACAAAGTTATTTTTTCCTCTCTTCTCCTAATTACCCTGATGGATGAAAAGTTTGAGGAAGCAATGCCAGGGAAGCTGAGAAAAGGCGAAGCCATTTTCAGATTTAACAACAACAATAAAATCATGTAGTTCTTCTTCAAAGAATACACTAGTCTTTATTCCCTAGCAATCTTCCTGAGCCTGGAAAATCATAAAGTCAAATATGAACATGTCCAGTGGAAAATCTGTAACATTAATCTTGGCTAGAGCCATATTTTTAACAGGACTTGAATGTGTGTGTGGGATTATCCAGATGGCCATACAGGAATCAGCCTGATAGGATTAAACCTTTATGCTGAACTCCACTCCATCTGTTCACCAAGGCTTGACTTTTCTTGTCTGAATATGAATTTTTAGCTTCTTGTGTCTGGGAGCAGGGCTCAGAGTTCAGGGGAAAGAGAAGTGTGTAGGTGATTTAACATTGCATTAGTCTTGGCATTGTTTGCACTAAAAATTGTACTAAAAAAATATAAAAGCATGTTGAATCTACTTTTTTGTTTTTATCCCAAGGTTTATTCTTCTTATTGAATTTAAGGGTTTATTCAAAGTACTATCATCCTAGGTGTGTAAAAAAAAAAAAGAAAAAAAAAAAAAAAAAACAGAAAGGGGAGATAAGATGTGGAAGCCTTGCCACAAGAATGTGACTATGAGTAAAGATGACACATATTCTGAATGGATGACTCAGGCAGCAGACAGTCATCTGAGCTCTGTTCTCCCTGTCCTACTCGGTACAAGATGGTTAGTATTAGTCATTTTTTATTTTAACAAATTAGCTGCTACAACTCTCACTATCTTTTCTTTTAGATTTTGTATGTTTCCCAGGAAACTTTCTTACTGGGGAAGGCCTCAGTTTATAGCTTCATCTTGAATAAATCAAGCTGAGCTCAATTGGTACTCCCTGCATATAACCTCGGAAACAGTGGCCATCTCATTCTTTCAACTGAACAAGTCAGATTATGGAAGCTTTGAGGACAGAGGTCAGGGACCACCAAGAGGCAATGCCTAGAAAGTGATTCTGTCACCTCTGCAACGGTGACAGAGGACCTACTGGAGAAGAGTTGTGACAAGGTTCCCAGACAAAGCCTGTTGAACTCATTACTAAGCTGTATAAATGGGAGATCTTTCAGAACCTTTCTCATCAAATATTTACAGCCACATGACCAGTGTATGTGTTCAATATGTTTTTGATGAAACCTATGAGACAGCAACCTGTGATGATCATGGCCTAAAGAGGAAGAGGAGGCAGAGTAATCTAGCACCCATCTCTGGACATCCCAGATACTCTTTTTCACAGTGCTGCAACACCATCAAATCATGTCAGCCTTTCCCTATATGGACATCACTATTATACTAAGTAGTTCCCTTAATGAACAGCTGGAGAGCAGAGAACAATGAAATTTCACATCCAAACTTTAGTGTGATGGTAGAAATGTGTGAGTAAAACTTCATAAAAGACTCTTTAATTACTTTGATTGATAAAAGTTCTAGTCAAATGATAAGGAATGATTTTTAGTCTGGAAGCTGTGGAACCACCAGCCCGCTAACCCTGACAGACAGATAGACACACACACACACACACACACACACACACACACACACACACACACACCTCATCTATTCTTGTAACATGGACATGCATATACATAGTTCCAGAGTCCATCTTTCACATTTTATCATAAATGAGGCTAGTTAACTGGGAATCTAAGCCCATTATTTAACCTGTTTTGCCCAATTCAGGAGTCACTATGCACAAATAACTTATTCAATGTATAATTAATTAATATGAAATTTTCTTTACTTAGTTCTATTGTCAGAGATAAGGAGCTATGAGACAGCACATTGGTAGGACCACTCCACCTTCACCAGGCTCTGTTGGACAGCATGGGTCTTGGGTCCAAGTTTAGATAATTGAGCCTGTACCTGGGGATCAGAGCTGCGTTATAAGGGACTCTGCATATTCCAGGAGCTCTGCTAGAAATGATAGTCAAATCCTGCCAAGAAAGACTACAAAGAGCCTACACGAGACCAGGCAGGAAATTAATGTAACATGAAAGGGACCCACCCTTAAATTTGACATAGCTGCTATCCTTTCAGTATATGGACCCCACACTAGCAGTTCTTTATAAAGAGAATTTGGCCATCCAGATTTTTTTTATACAATCTTATTTTTGTCAGCAACTAAATTCTAACAAAAGTTAGTAAGTAAGTAATGAGACTCAGTGGGACATTTTCACATGCACATATTATTTTACTTTGTTCTTATTTGTACCCTCATCTACCACCCCTCCCATCTACTAATGCCTCCCTCCCTCTTGCTAATTTAAAATATTATGTAAACCATAGTCCAAAGCTCCATAGGACTGAGGGCTAGATCCCATCCACAATCCACCAGTGAGTGCGCAGGTCATATAAATCCTCCCCAAGTTAGGAATCAATCCTTGGCAATTTGTTCTGCAGTGACTAATGCTGCCATGGACTCGTCAAACAATAAATGCAAACCCTAGCAATGACCGTTTCTGCCTTCTATCACCCCTCCCATACTGGGGGCACTCCCTGGCTGGCCTTTTTTTGTGTGCATAGAGTTTCTGGATAAGCATTTGGTGAGAAGAATGAGTGAGGAGTGCCCACTGTCATCATGCTAGACAGGCTAGACTGTGCCTTTTTAAGGGTCCCGTGTTTTGTATGTGAGCTGCATTTCAAACTCAGGCTTGACTAACTTTTAATAAGGCACAGGCCATGCTTATTTTGCTTTGACAAAAAAAAAAAAAAAAAAAAAAAAACACCCAAAAAAACTCCGTTTGTATTTCTCTCTGTAAGTACAGCTGCCATGGCAAGTGAGTTGAAGTGAACTTTGATGACTGAGAGAGAGCCTTATCATGCTGAACCAGTTTCCTCTCCTCCCTAACATGGCCAGTGGTGCTGCAAGCCAGCATTTGTTACAGTGCAGATGTTTCCGTGGTGATGATTCATGATGTCACAGGCACAGAAATGTGGCTCATCAAACTTATCTGTAAATGATGAGCAAAGAGGCATGAGAATTTCACTTCTATGTAAACTTTATGAGCTTTTTGACTCAACTTCCTCCATACTATTCAGGAACTGGACTGTCCTGTCAGAACTGTGAAGAAAGCCAAGATATTTGCCTTTTCTAATTTGTTTCCACTGCCTGATGATTGTGTTTAAAGCCCAGCTGCTCCCTAAAGTTATGCACCTCATTCAGATAGGCTTCCCCTATCCCACCCTGCAGGTTACACTGGGCTCAGATGCAACACTGTCTGGGGATCCAGGGGGCCTCAGCTCCTGGGTCAGCTTTACTCTTTACCACTGGGTGCAAATCCCTTTTCTTAACTTTCAGCTTCTGCCATTTTAATTGGAAATGATCATTATTAAAAAGCCCACTTCACAAGGCTGCAGTGTATTTAAATGAACTAATATATGTACAGAGTAAGGGGGGAATAGATGCAAGACGGGAATAAGAAAGCTAAAGAAAACGATTCATCTCAAGAAGATAAGGACATGCATAAATGCAGATGCCGATAATACTGACAACCCTACATGTCCACAGTCCTCAAATGTCCCTGGCATTTCCTTCTCAGAGAAGTTACACCACTTGCTTCCACACAGTCCAACAGTTCTTTACGGAAAAGACCCAACTTCTTCATGAAGCTGGTTAGAAAACATAGTTAGAAGACAAACCATTTTCTCAAGTCCTTCTGTCTTTCATTCATGCATCACTTCCTGCTCTTTACCTTGCTCTTCTTGAATTTAACCTTGACGTCTGTGTGCATACATACTCCTGTGCACAGTGTGTGTGTGTGTGTGTGTGTGTGTGTGTGTGTGTGTGTGCAGAGAGGAGGGAGCATGTATCTGAAATGTGTTAACCAGCCTGACCAGTCAACATATCTCATGCAGAAAGAAATCTCACCCACTGGCACACTGATGGATGATGACAGTAGTTGGCACTTTGTGCCTAATGATTTTAACACTGGCTAGTGCTCCAAGGTCTTTGCCATTAATGTTACCCTTGAGCCGTAGGCAAGCAGAGACGATCCTACTACATAGTTGAGGAAGCTGCAGCTCAGAGATATTCGTACTTGAGATTTTCAAAGCCTGCTCTGATTGATGAGGCCAAACCTCCCTTCCAGTTTTGGTGCTTATCTGAAATATCTGTCCTGTTTGGCTAAAATAACCACTTTGATTCTATAATACAGCCAAAGTTCCATAAAATCTTAGTTGTGTAATTCCTTGTCCCCAATATACAGGGTGGATAGTTATTACCTTTACAGAGTGTTACTGCTCTCCTTCCAAGTAAAGTTATTTTCCCCCAAGACACAGACCCACATATGAACTATAGTAAAATCTCTCTATTTCCTTTTTCTATTTCCAAGTTCAGAAAATGACATCCTTGCATAATATCACAGGCACCAATTTAAACACTGTAACATTGAAAGTGCTGCCAAGCTTCCAGGCTTAGAAATATCTCTTTTGTTACAAGTTGGGTCACAAAGCACACCCTGAATTTGTGCAACTAACAGAAGTGATACTGTCACTTTGAGAAATTTACATGTACAGAAGAATACCCCTCCATTTTCATTTGAAAGTCTGAACAGTGTGTATTTTGATGATCTTCATTAGAGCATTTTTCATGAAGAAAATTCTAAAACATTACTAACAAATAGATTAACCTGGCACAACACTTAAAAGATATTTTCTATTTTCACCAACTACTTTTCCCAACAAGGATAGAATTTCACAGTAAGCAAATCAAAAAGCCCTTCTAGGAGTCTGCCGCAGTTACAAGATAGAAGAATGAGGCCTGATTTTATAGATTTGCTGCACATGATAGTCATTGGAAGAACACTATTGGTTTAGTGCTTCAGTCAGCAGCAGGGTTTAGCAAAAATGCACTCTCCTCCTCGGTCAAGAAATGAAAAAGCACATGAAGGCTGACTGGAACATATTCCTTGGTCCAGCATTCCAAAGGTGATGGGCCTAAAAGCACAAGAAGGGCTCAGTGGGTTTTGGCTTCCCCAAGCACACTCTAACAGGAGAAAGAACTAAAAAGGAAGGGCTGGGATCCAGCTCAGTGGTAGGGCACTTGCCTAGGAGACTCAAGGCCTTGGGTTTGATCTCCAACACTGTCAAAAAAGGAGGAAAAAGAAGAGGGGAAGAAGGAGGAGAAGGAAGAAAAGAATATGAGGAAGAGGAAGGGAAGAAAATTCTCAATTGTTTATCTTAATGATCTTTAAATAATGGCTAAACTGTGTTGCTACTCATTAATGTTGTACAAAGGAGACATCATGACAGTTTTATTACTTTGTCCCAAAGTCAATGGAAGAGACCGGTGTGCTGACATCTCAAACATAAACTTCTTCCTGTCTCAGTTCCTATGTCATTCTAGATGAGAAATGCAGATAAATAATGTGGTTTCACACAACTGGAATCTCATAAGAACATGCATTCACATATAAAATATTGATCAACTGCAGAGATTGGGATAAGAATCTTATTAACAGCAAAGTTCTGCTTTCATGTTTAGTGATGATCAGATAGATATGTGTTCAGCGTATGGAGGTCTATTGGTGTGCCCAGTGGTCTAGAGAGTGTGACTTTTCTGTTTCACTTATCTCTCCCTGCCCTGGTGCCTGTCTAGTCTGGTTCCCATATGAGGACTTCTGCTATGACTGGCCTGCACATATGTTACAGAAGTATTTAAGGACTGAATGTGGCAGGCTGGCAGCAAATCCCCACACAATCCTCAGACTGCCCTCCACCCCATGCAAATCCTACTGATGGAGTCATATTCATCTGATAAGGGTGATGATCACCCAAATTCTATAAAGTTTCATTTCTGCCCACTGAGTATTTCAGGTTGCAGTACTGGCCCAGGGAGCAGGAGATGGGGTGCCCGATAGCGAGACGTGATACCAGGAGTTTTTATCTTAACCTAGAAAAGCACCTTCCCATGTATCACTGCTCGAGCCAAGTAACTCACCCTTGGGAATGAGCATAGGCCTGGCTTTTTAGTTTGCCTTTGAGTAATGTCGTCAGTCTGCTTCAACTGGAGCAAGTTTTATATTACGAGCTCAAATAGCAAGAGACTCTCTCCTCCTCTGAAGTCCAGTGTGTAGAGAGAGTAGCATTGACTAAACAGTGGGAAAGAACAGTAGCCATGACCCCAGTGTCAGCATCTTGACTGAAGTCTAAAGGTTACAGAAACAAACTCAACTCTTTGTTTAGCTGCAGTAAAATCCTTAACAGTTGGCCTCAGTTTCCCTTATTTTTAAGGGGCTATTGTAACTGCACTGCCCTCCGCTGGCTGTCAAGAGCATTGAAACATTTTTTTAAATATTCATCACTGGACCTGATGCATCATGAATACTATCGCAGCAGTAAAACTATAATCCCTGGAGACACAGGTCTAAATCTGCTGTGTGCAATCTACCAGACCACACATTGTAACTTCAATCACAAGATTAATAGGAGACAACAGACTTCTAGGTCCAACCAAAAAAGAAAAACTGACCCATGTAAAATTTCCAAATTTACTCCTCAGAAACACTTCTTCGACCTAAGCCACTATTAACTCTACCCCCTTAAACTTCTAGTGGTCTACCCTCTTCTGCCTGACACCTTTCTCTTCAGTTCACTAACTGCTACTAATTTACAATTTAGAATGAAGTTTCCCTGACTCCTCACACTTGACTGGGCCCCTTGCATTGAGCCTTCTTATCGTCCTATTTCTCCTTATGGTCCTTTTCACATGGCCATTTAAACCATTCTGGTTATCGTTATTTCCTGGACACGAATTAGCATATGCATATAGCTGTGTGGCCCATAGTGTTAGTGCCTGCCCCCAAGCTGTTCACTTCTGCACTTCTCTTATCTAATAAATATTTATTGTCCAGATAAACAACTGAATGAAAAGCAAAAGAACAGTCACCAGTGGTACTACCCTGTGAAAGAACTGAAGAGGGTGGGTTCAAAGTTGAGAATTCTTCCAGCCTGCATTAAAAAATGCCACTACAAAGCCAGACAGCTCATGCCTGTGATCTCAACATCTAGGAGGTAAGGATAGAAGGAATAAGGAGTTCAAGGCCAGCTTTGGCTACATAGTGAGTTTGAGGCCAGCCTGAGCTAAGTGAGATGCTGTCTCTAAAGAACAAAAAACAAACAAAATAAACAATCACCACTATACCCACAATGTGCTTCCTCTGTGGATAAGAGGTCTTGTTTCCTGGGCTGAGTTGGCCTCTATTCCGGCAGCTGGTACCCCATTCTCTTGGGAGTTAAAATTAGTATCAGTAACCCACACACAGCCTTCCCCCCCACCTCCGCCCCATGAAGAAGGCTCTAATCATGCACGGACCCAGGTGGGTCTTGCTGACAGATGTTAAAGTTACAAGGGAAGGTAGCAGGCAGATGACAAAAACAGAGCCAGCAGCTTCCGGAGGTCCCAGGACTTCCTGTCTTTAGGCCTGGCTAGTTTCTGGCCTGCCTTCCCCCACCCTTCCCCTATGCATCAGCGTCAACAGAATTGCTTCTCTTTCTGTCATCTGAACTCAAATCCTATCTCAGAAATTGATGGGTGATGCTGCCCTTGACAACAGTGTCAGCTTTGCTCACTGTCCAGCTGATTCTGGGTGCATTATCATAATGGGCTGCCTGGGTGGACCCTGACCCGTGAATGCTCCTGACTCAGGTCCCAGTCTGCTTTCTGATATGCAGATACTGCTTGTCTAAAAATAAAATAGAGTAACAGCTTGGGAGAGGTTTTGATTTTTAAAATCTTTTTGAGACAATAAGTCTACCTTAATGGTAAAGTGAACTCAAAGGGTTTTCTTTAAACAAACAAAACAAAACAAAAACCCAACAACAAGCCGACATCTGTTTGGGAAAAGGAAAAATAAATATTTCCCAAAGTCTTGGATATTTCCTGAAAATTGGAATGAATTATTATTTTTTCAATCTTTAAAGCCCTTTTCTAACAGCATGCTTTAAACTTAAGTCATGATTCTGCTCCATTCTAATATCACCTAGGTCATTATTTACTTGGTTTTATTTAACCATGATTTTTATTTAGAACATGTAACAGCTTCGGGAAGTGTGGTTTATAAAATATTGGTCTTCAACTAATAGTTATAATTTTTTCTTCCTTACAAATTAGGATAAGCATATAACTATTTTAAAATATTTTAAGGCATGCATGCTGATATACACCTGTAACCCTAGAACACAGAGACAGAGGCAGGTGCATTATAAGTTTCAGGCTGACCTGTGATCCATAATAAGACTTTGATATGTGTGTGTGTGCGTACATGCATGCACACTCACATGTAAATGCCTATACATATGTATATGGATGCCTAAGAAGGACATTGGGTATTATTCTCCATCACTCAGCCTTGTTCTTTTGAGATAATTATCTCTCACTGACCTTGAAGCTCGCCCCATTTTAGATATACTAGCTAGTCCGTAAGCCTACCTCTGCAGAAGAACTGTCACCTCAGCATTTGGGTAACCACACAGCTGTGTGTGTAGTTCCTCAAAAAGTAAAAACTTCATAGGATCATCAGTGCGTGAAGGGCTCTATCAAACCTCCACTTAAATGCGATGGGGACAAAGGCCCAGAGAAATGAAAGTTCATCCTCAAAGCCATGCATGAGAGCAAGAGAGAAACTCATTTTAACATAGTTCTGTAAGCATAACTAAAAACAACAACAACAAACAAACAAACAAAAAACAAAGAAAAGGTAGAGGTTGTGGGGATAGTACAGTGGAGTGGTTCAGTGCACACACAGCTTTTGTAGAGGACCTGAGTTCAGTCCTCAGCACCCACATTAGGCAGCTCACAGCTGCATATAAGTACAGCTCCAGAGTAGCCTAAAGTCTCTGGGCTCCTCAGGCACCCAAACTCTTGTGCACATACTCACATATAGAAACACATAATTAAAATAAAATGAATCTTTAAAAAATACTTTAAACCCAACTACTGACCACTCCTCTTATATATCACATTGCTACAAACAGGAGCTTAGGAAAAGAATATGGAAATATGTTTGCATATTGCCACAGCCCAAATCTTTTTTAATTTTATGAAAAGAAAGAATAGAGAAGGTCTTGGTTTGGAACAATGAACTATACAAATGTACACAAGTGTAATTGGGATACATGATTGATACAATAACAACACAAACGGGCTTCGGAAGTTTTCATTTCTGACCAAAACAAAGTAGACCTCCCAACCCCACTCCAAAACAACAAAAAAAAAACATAGTGAGCTCATTAAAATAAGTATGGATCACTCATTTATTAGATCCAGCAAAATAATAAATACTGGAGGTTTCCTACAGGTGACTGGCTGGTCAAAAAATAATTATAAGAAAGCTTTGAGCCCATCAGTTTCCAATATTGTTCCTAGCATGAAGCTTCCTAATCCTAAGGGTGTTGTCTTCGGAGCTATCTGATGTCTCATAATTTTCTCATCATCTTCTCTCCTTCACCTCATATCCACACCAGAGAGTCCATAGGACCCACAAATGATCTAGAAACAGATGAGTCAGAATATCTCTGCAGATGAATAAGGGATTGCTGATCTTGTTATCTTGCTAATGTTACAGAAAACACATCAAGTGGTGGGGAGGTGACTCTGTAGTGAAGACCACACAACTGTGTTTCTAGGGGACTCTAGTACAGGTCCTGGCGCTCAGTCAGGAGCTTCACTACTACCTGTAACCCCAGTTCCAAGGATTCTGATGCCCCTCTCTGGCCATTCGGGTGACTTGCACACACACACCATGCATGTGCACATGAGCACACAAACTTACACATAAATAAAAACAAGCTATACTATGACAGTCATCAAATATAATCAGTGCTTTTAAATTTTTGACTAGCAGAAGGGGTTCTTGCCATAGAAAAATGGAACGCTGAAGAAAATTAACTATAATAACACATATATATTCTCTCTCTCTCTCCCTCCCTCCCTCCCTCCCTCCCTCCCTCTTCCTCTCTTAAGAAATGCATGCTCTGAGCTAATTTTAGAAATTTTAAAATGCCAGCACAAACAGCTTAAATTGTATGGACATAAATAAAATAATTAGAATTGAATAGGTGATTAAAGGAATGTAATATAATTGCATAAAGTACCAGCTGAGAGCACAGATTCCACAGTCATGGTTTTGTGGATTTGAACCCTAGATCTACAACTTAAATGCTATGTGACTCTGGAAAAATATATTTTTCTCCTTAGGCCTGGTTTCCTTGTCTTTGCAAGGCATATCTGGAGCAATATGTGCTTGAATAAAGGGCTCAGTGAACAAACTAATCCTTCCATTTTATATAGTTAGGAAAACATAGGATCAAATCTCAGGTATCTTATGTAAGTAACTGACTTGTGAAAGTACATTTTTCTCAGTTGTTTTACTTCATTTTTACTGATTCAGTGATTAAGGTTTCTTTAGAGGGAATGGTAAGCAATATATATCTAGTAGATTAAAAAACGCTGCACCCGTTCCTTTGAAGATGAAGGTTTCTACTATCACAATTAAGTCAATAGAGAAATTCTTTCTATGCAACTTAGGGGAAAGTAAATTAAAAAAAAAAAAAATCTTGAAAAAGAACTCTCAAAATCCTTGGCTGTCTGTATCTTACACTCACACTCCTGACGGATTGAGAGATAACCGGGAAGACAGCACCAAAGCTCAGCCAACTCCCAGGTGAGTTTCGAAGCCCAGCAGGGAAGAGCAAAGTTATAAGCAACTCTGCACCATCTTGCCCCAGGCTTTCATGAGACAGAAGAGGCTGCATAATTGACATTGAGTTCATCAAAGCCCTGTTGGCCCTTCATACCGTCTCAAAATTGCCTAGGGCCAGGCCTGACCAGCCAGCTTAGGCTTCATGAGTCCCTAGTGGCACTGGCTGCCTTCTTTTTGAGGCACCTATGCCAAACATCTTTGTACCCTCTGTTCCTGTTCCTTGTAAAAATCTCTCAAGTTTGCACATAAATGAGGATTCTTAAAGATTTCCCTGACCCCTAACAATTCTTTATCTAGTCCCCTATAGTCTGCTGTAATTATTTAGTTGTCCATTTATTTTGTTTCTTGTCTCTCTCATTTATATAATAAACGTCATCCAGATAAGGGCTATATCTACTTTACAGAGTGAAGTGGCTTCTGGTAGATGCTGAGAAAGAGTAAATGATTTGTAATCTACTTCAATATCTTATACACCTTATTAATTGGCCTGTTGGTGGTTTTAGTTTGGAGCATCATAGGAATCTAGAAATGGCCCAAATAAGCTCCCTTTTGGCAAATATATACCTGAAGTCCACATAAGTAAAGGAACCTACCCAAAGTCACATAACTAGTTAAAGCCAAAGTCAGTACTAGACTCAATTTCCTCAGACAGATAATTGGACCTTTCAAAATACTTTTCAGGGCACATGGATTCTCCTATACTCCCACAGGCTCTATCACAAGAGTTTGTTTCTCCATCTGGGGTAACTCTGTACCCTTAAATCATGTCTCTCCACAAGTTCACAACAAATTTAAATGTAGCTGGGCAGAGGAAACTCAATGAGGCTGAACACCCTGGGGCAAGAAACATAAGCAAAAATTGCCCAGGCCAAAGCAAAAGGCTTTAGGAAGGTCATATGCTAAGGAGCCAGAGCAACACTATATTGCCAGGGAGATGCCATTTCTGACCAAAAGGTCAGAAAGGACGGGTGGTGGCACAGATGGACTTCTAGTCCTTCTGGGGCTGTAATTACAATGGGGACATGGCCCACTGAACCCGTCACCAGTCTTTATTTTCTAAACCATTTGCAGTTATACAAAGCCCACTTTTGTTTTAATTTCTTTTATTTTGGGATCCTGGAATTTTCATGTTTTATATCTTTGAACTACTTGGAAGGAAAATTTAATTCATTCATATCTGATGTCCACAGAAGCTAAATATTCAGCACTTTCCATTCTTAAAAAGTACATTTTATTTTTGTTTTTGTTTTTAATCTCTGTTCAGCCACAAAGCAACACAGAACCTTAGGTCATAACTCATGACCATTAAAATGTTCTCTTATGAAAACCTCAATTAATATTTTTGTTTTTTCCTCAAAAATACACATAGTAGGTGCACAAACTCATAAGAGCTAGTTGTTGTCTACTTTTTTACAAGCTCTATATGTAAAATGTACCACCAGAACAGAGCCTTGACCCCATTCCTAGAAAAGACCCTACAGATAGGAGTTCTATAATCTGTTCTGCTTTTCTCAGTTGTCACATAGGATGTAAGACCTCCAAGAGTCTCTAAAAGGAAAGGAACAAAAAAAGGAGGAAAACATATGCATGTCCAAATTTATATATATAATGTACATATATATATATATGTACATCCTAAAAATGAGCATTTAAACTGCTTGTCAGACAGCTCCCTGACAAAGCCACTAGAGTGTATTCACAGACATTTGCATAAACGCTGCCGGTGAGGGTGAGTTCACCATAGCTGCTAGCGCTAATGGTACATAAAGTAATTTAGTCACTTCTGCCAGCATTCTGTGTCAGGATGATGAGCACAGGCAGGCGCTCCGCCTTGTTGCATATTAGATCATTAGATAATAAAGTGTTAGCGCATGCAAGCTGACAGGGGCTCTGCACTCTAGCCTTGTGAGGACACAGCATTTTGCTACGGGGGAAAGAAATGGAGAAACTGATAGCACAATTGGCCTTACATTCAAGTGAATAGAACCTGAAGCCCAAGATGAACCTCAGTGACAAGAATGGCATTCCTGAAGCCCTTTCAAGCACTCTCATATACAGTTCCCACAAATTTGCCTGAGTGGCTTGACTGAAAGATAGGACACACACACATATATAATATACCAATGTTTCACATTACCACGGGTGGGCATGATTCAGGTCCCTTGGTCCCAAACCCAAGCATTTGCAGAAATTAGAATCCTGAGAGCAGTTACATGTGATGTTACCTCCCTCCACAACTGTACATCTTTTATAAAACCATTGCTTTAAGAAGAAGCATCAATAAATGTACCCATAAATATCCAGCCAAAGAAAATCTCAGTATTTATGAATGGAGAGAAAAATGGGAGGGAGGGGGTGATTAGTATGAGCTACAGTGTTCCAAGTTCCAGCCTCTCTGGATCATGCAAGATTCTAGGAAATAAATCTGCCTGTGTCATCCCTCAGATGTGAAATCCAGAGACATTAATCTGAGCCTAGAATCTTTGAGTGCATGGGGAAGACTGTGTGGGGAAGACTGCACATGAATGTTAAACCATAATGTCTTCTCTAGAAATGTACAAGATGAGCCACAAAAGGGACTTTCCTCCCAGTGTCTGACAAACAGGATGTTAATAGAGATGTGCTATGTTGCTCAAAATAATCCGGGCTACCTGTAAATGAGGTGGGAAAAGGCCCGGAAAAATGAAGACTCTACAGGTCTCAAGAGGTGAAGAGAAGCTGTTATAAGTGAGGATGGCAATTCAGAGACAGAAACATGGGGTGACAGAGGCATGAGCATTAAAAAGGTCATTTTTAATAGGATTTTTTCCAATGGAAAGATACAAGAATTATCCCCCAAATCAACATGTATTAGCATGCAGATCCACTCTCACATATCTCTAATACGAGAGTTCAATAGTCACCCTTGGCTGAGGAGAGATATTTGTGCATGTGTTTGAAGTGTCTAAATGAATGGGTAGCTATCTATGGCTACTTTGTAAAAAATCTGATTTCTACTTTACTGCACTGGAATGACTCACAATCTGAACGTGTTTACCTCTCATGCTACTGCAGAGAAGGACAGTGAGGGTTTGATGAGTGTGAAGGGCATGGGGCGCAAGAACAGTGATAGTAACCTCTGACGTGCACTGAAATGTCATCATATTGAACAAAATTCTTTGTAGACTAGTAAACAAAGCAGAAGAAAGTGTTTTTCTTCTGTCTAGGGATGAGATGGTTTCCCAGCTGGTACATTAATACATATTCTTCCAGAGGGAGCATTTGGGCTAAGAGGATGCTTGCCTATGTTCTGATCAAGAGACCTCAATGGGTAACCCTCCTCAGTGTCTTTTCCTCCCTCTCCTCCATTCTGTATTTAAACAGTAATTATTAGTTACTAAATAATAACAATTAATCAATTATCAAGAATTTAAAAGTAGGACAGTTTTAATTCTTGCCAAATTGGAACATTCAGCCCCATGCCTCCCTCTTGGAGACACTGGATAGTGCTGGGCACCAGGACATGCACTGGCCAGTCTTCACTGCCCTCACCCAATCTACCTCCTTTATCTACATCTCCTTCACCCTCCCAAAGCAGAGACCTATTGTTTTATTCCTAACAGATAACCACTGGCATTTTCCAGGAAGAAATGAGATCCATTTCCAAGGGATCCTAAAGGCTAAACTGACTTGTTCAGGGTCAGAGGCCACAGTGAGATGAAGAATAGAATTTGGGATTTCTGGTACCTACTTCAAGATTTTGTTCTCTGCATTACTTTGCAAAACAATGTCACTGGCCTCCACCTTTGGAAGCATCCTTCCTAACTGATGCCTTTTTGTTTGCTTACTTTGGAATATCTGTTGCAGGGATAAGTTGTATGGTGCACAAGCTTATTCCATTTCCTTTGGAAAATTATTTTCATTTGTATTGATTTGTATATATGTGCTCCTACACACACATGTGCTAGTATGTGTGTTCATGTGTGTGTGCTAGTATGTGTGTTCATGTGTGTGTGTGTGTGTGTGTGTGTGTGTGTGTGTGTGTGTTTACAGGCCAGAGGACAACCCTAGGTATAGTTCCTCAGGTGCAACCAACTTGGTTTTTGAGACAAGTTTTCTTTTTGTTGGCCTGAAACTCACCAAGTAGGGTTAGTCTGCCTATAAAGTGGGTTCCTGAGATCTGCCTATCTCTGCTTCCCCAAAGATGGGATCATATTCAACTTACCAAGTCAAGACTAGACTTGACTTTTTAATGTGGATTCTGAAGGTTGAAAGCAGATTCTCTAGAATATATGCCTTAATGATTCAGCCATTCTGCTAGCCTTCTCTTTACTTCCTAAGGGCAAAAATAGGCGCTAGACGTGGGAGGTAGGCATGGGAGCTGTGCTTAGAGCTTTCTCGGAAACCATGAGCTGCAGATCTCCAACTGATCATCAAATTCATCTCCAAATCAGTCAGATTCCATTTCAACCAACCAGTCAAAGCAACAACTTTGGTCCTAGATCCAGGATTCTCAAACTGTGCCTGCTGATTATTTATCAAGTATCCCTTCTTTCTCCCGCCTAAGCACCTTCAGTCACACAATGCCTTCAGTGACTTCAAGGGAATTAAGGAGGTACGATTACTGTAAAGTGAAGATCAGAATAATTTTAAGTACAGAAATGGAGCTGGGGATGGAATCATGAGCAGGTGTTTCAAATGGATTCCTGAAAAAAGTAATATCCATCCATCTCAGCACTAATGAAACATAAAGCCTCAGCTTTTGGATGATGATGGTTTACTTTTGAAAGACTATAAAACTGGGTGTGAGGGGAAATGCCTTCTAAGAGTATGACATCGGGCTAATTAATTAATAAAATGTACTGTTTGTGCATTCCAGAAGCACAAGTGGGAAAAAACAGGCAAAAAATGATGGCATGGGTTATTTTTATTAAATTGGGATGCTAGCAGGGAAGGAAGTGTTCTACCTTCTCGGATGTCATGGATAGCTTGTGGGTCACAGTTAAAGTCAGGCTATCAGATGATAATTTGTATGGCTGTGTTCTCAAAAGAATCCTGATGACCTGACATGGAGGGGTAGTAGACTGAGAAGAGCAGGTTGAGTTTCATTTGAAGAGATCAGAGAAAGTGCAATTGGTAGCTGGTATGCAGTAGACTCTTGGGGTAGACAGAAAGAGGAACTCATTGCCTAGGCACTTAAGTGAGTCATTTAGATGCACATTCAGGCTAATTCAGATTCCCTCTGAGTAAAGCACTGTTTCCTTGAAACATTTTTGGCTGTTTCCTCTGGTTGTCTCATAGATAACCACTGACTTCCCACAATCTTCGGGGGTAGTGATTTCTCTCTCTAGCCAAATTTCCCTACAGAAAGCAGGCCATGTTATGTGATGATGAAGAGGGTGTTTGTTGGCCTAGAGAATTAAAGGGACAGGAGGGACATTTCTGGTTACCACAGCAGGATAAAGAGCTACCCTTGACTCTAAAGCAGATCTCCAGAGGAAGTCAATAGGTAGTCACACAGATACTCTGACAGGTTTGGATGCTTTTCCCTATTCACCAATGGTTTGGCCTTTGTGCATTTTGTAGCCAAATGGGAATTACTTGGTTCAGGTCACTCTCTCTTCCCAAACAGCGTAAGAGATACCAGGATTCCAAGATAGTCAGGCAAGCAAGCAAAGGGAGTGTGCTTAAAAGATAATACCCCTGCCTTTAAATCCTTAGCTTCTTATTTTGCAAAGTCAGAGCACAAAGCACACCAGTGGTGTCCAACCAGAAAATGTAAAATTTGTAACAATAGGAAATGTGTTGGAGTGGAAGGAAGAAATCACGCAAAGTCACAGTTAAAAGTAGCAATGCCAACCAATGAAAATGATTCGCCTACCATGTTCCAGATAAGAGGGCGTACCTTCCGAGGGGTCAAGCCTCCTAGCCCTCCGCCCATGCTTGGAATTATTGTGGACAAACATGTTATCGGAGACTGCCAGGACATGGCCATCCACGTTGACTGTGGTAGACACCACGACCTGGAGACAGGAGAAGAAAATGAATGAACATTTTCATATAAAAGCATGGTGGGAAATAAACTCAAGTTAAATAAATAACAGCTGGGAGCTGAAGAAAATTGCACAGCTATTTCACATAATAACTGGTGCTTATGTTGTACATGTCTAACAAGAGGCGCTATTGATGAGCGGGTCTTCGGCATGGAACGCTTTTGATGCCGTTTTAAGTAAAATTGCACAGTTTATAGTTATGCAGCAAAAGGTACCCTGTTAACCATAATTTTTACAAGGCAGTCTTTATTAGCACAGTTCTTTTTTTTTTTTTAACACAAGGGTGGCTGTGTTTCACCTAAATTACCCTTCAGTTTAGACACTGAAGTAGATAGCACAGTAGATCATGCAAATAGAAGTCTTTTAAATCTGTAAAATCTCTCCTCCCTACTGTGTCGGGGTTAAGAAGATAGGGGAGTGAAAATGAGCAGGGCTGGAGTGGAAGCTGGCATCTGTCTGCTTGGGTCTTCCTCCTCCAGGGTTCTTATTGAAGTTTCTTATACATTTTACTCTTTTGTCCCATGTTAGTTTGATAAATCACAGATAAATCACATCCAAACATTCCTCAGAGCCATTATCATCATGGCAATCCCCATACCCACCCCCTCACCACCACCAAAAAAAAAAAAAAAAAAATCCTTGCTAATTAAAAGTCTTAGATCTGTTTCAAAGAGAAAAGAGTAAAACACAGAACAAAATGCCTTCTCAGGTGCCCAGGCCACAGCTAAGGGTGACTCAGCCTAGCTTGCTACAAGGATTCAAGAAAACATGTGCCTCAGAGAACTTTGACTGAGACAATGAACAGAACTGACCTACATATCTCCTTATATTAAAAAGAGGAAGGAGATTAAAACTGAACCCCACAGAGATATGTTTATTCATATGACCTCTTACAACTAAATATAATAATTGCCTGTAATCGCAGCTTTGGCGCCCAACTCATGCTTTGACACGAGAAACGGCCATCAGCCAGCCCCTGTTTAATCCACCTATTATGTTGACTAATTAACTTTGCCCGCCGGCTTATTTCTTCCTCCATTATCAACCCCTGTCAGCCACAAGCACCCAGCAGCATAGGGGAAACCTCGGGCTCTTTGATTGATCACCAATAGATTGACATGCAGATTAATTTAATTAGAATCACCTCACTTGAGAAATGAAAGACAATGGCAAGTAGGCTAATAGATCTGCTCTTATAATGAGGCCAGCCTCCTGAGCAAAATCGGAAGAGTTCTGATTTATTTTGCTCAATTCCCCAGGTGCTTGGAAAGACTCTGCATTTAAATGTTCTCTGGTTTTAGAGGCATTAGCTTCTGAAGAGGTGAATGGCTTTACAAAACTTGGTATATACTGTGCCCTTAGCTTTGAAGGCAGCCCTTTTTTCTGAGTTAGCTAAGGGGACAGACACAGCTTCTAGAGTCTTTGGGCCAATGCTGTGCTTTCATTGCCTAATGAGCATAGGAGAAAGGTTGGTCCAGACCTGCGGATTTTCAACCCTCAAAGTCAAAGTACTCACCACTTTGAATGATTAACAGCATCCCACTGTCCCTCAGTTTCACCCAAAAGCTTTTTGGCAAAATAAGTCAAACTACCTTTTCCTGAGAGGTAGCCATAAACTATAGACTAAAAACACTTGGCTCAAGGGGTTAATTTTAATATCTTATTAAAATGCATGATTGACAATTCAGAAGCTACGCCAGAACCAGTGTGTTCTCTTCAGTCTGTCAAACTTCCATCTAGAACAAGTCATTCACAGAGGCTCACCAGAGTTGATGTAGTAGTTGCCTGCATGCACCCTGTATATTCATCATTAGCTGACCAGGTGTGACAGGGTCTGAAGCCAGTGTTTGCCTCTCATCAATCGTGGAGTCAATTTAAAAGAAGAAAGGAGGGAGTAAAGAAAATGGTCTATTCCTTTATTTTCAAAAACTATCACATATGATGACAGTATCATTCAGACAACGGAGAGGCACTGTTTAGTTAGGGGGATGGCTTTGTAAGACACTGAAAATTACCTAACAGCTGGGTCTTTCAAAGAAATGTTGATTTACTACAAGACCACAATTGAGTGGTCACTGGAGTCGTTAGCTCAACAAGCTATAAAAGGAAATCCCAAACAGTATCTGTTTCCAGTGTCAGGAAATGGAAAGTGGTTACCCCAGACGTCTGTCTTCAGAGAAGAGAGAAATGACATTCTATCAAACACCTGGAAGACACCAGCGCTACAAGCAGGACTTAAAATATCTGGTGTGTTTTTTAAAACATTGCCATCTAATTCCTGACATTAAATAAAAATGGCCCCCAAAATCCCCAAAACCTGTTAAGAAAGAAAAGGATACTATATACATTTCCTTTTTCCTTAGTGAGGAAAGACCACAGAAACTTTGTGACCTGTGTGACAGGAACACTCAACAGCAGTCCTGTCAGAACTGGACAGTGGGAAATAAAGCATCCCTGTGCTGTATATTCTAGAAACTAACTAGTAAAGACGCCCCTCAAAAACTCATGGCACAACTTTCCAAGCCCAAAATAATTTCTTCCACTCCAATTTGGAAATGACTGGGATAGATTTAAAGTATTATTCTGAAATTAACCCATGGAGTCACCAGCAAGTAACTCATAAGATGAAAAGGGTGGGGTGTAGTGGGACTTAATTCTAAGCTAATTTTGAAAATAAAGCCATGGAATATGGACATCAAGTCTCCATGCTCCAACCCAGAATCAGTAGGCTTCTGGCCAGTAGAGTTAGGTAAGGGGACAGTGAGACTTGACAAGTCGTCTTCATCATGTCCAAATATTGTCATTAAAACACATCTTGAATTTAGGACAGAAAACTATAGAAAATTCTTTTCCGTTTGGAATCAACTACCCTTTCCTTTGTATTTACCCTTTCACTACTCCACTGTCCAGAGATTAAGAGGACATTAACATAAAGATGTTGGTGTCTACAATTTTTCTATATCTGTTGGATCCAGTTCCTACAATTCTATAATTTTACTGTCCAAAAGTTTGACTATTGGAATTTACACTAGGTGAAATATGACATTCCATTCCTGAGTCAAAAAGTAGCTACATTTTAAGTGTTGGTGGCCACTGGACTAGGCAGGGCAAATATAGAATTTTAAATCATCCAGAATGTTCTACTAGATGACACTTCCCTGAAATAGCTCTGAAATCATTTGCAACAATTTATTGGACAAGACAAACTATAGGTTGAGTTCAATCTACAGAAATCAATACAGGTTTAGGCCTAGACGTTTGTATATTTTTAATCAGTGGACTTTTAAAATAACATGTGTGCGGGGCATTGCTTTTCAGAATAGCGTCTTCAGGTATTCTGGTGCTATGCTGCATGGTCTTGTGGCTCCCTTCTGGGCCCTGCCTTCCAACTTAGGGCATTTGCTGTGAGGCTGCATGGAGAACAAGAAAGAGGGCAAGGTCTGCAGTTACCTGTAGCTTTCTTGAAAATTTACACTATGATTTTAGTGTATTGGTTTGTTATCAGGAGCTCATAAACTGATTCAGTGAATTCTTTCCTGCATCTATGTATAAACCCCAGAGGTTACTGTTATTATCATCGCCCTCTATTTAGAATTTGAAAAGATGGCACACAAAACATCTATCTTCCTCAACTGAAGTAACTTTGGCCATCAGCTGAAGGTGAGCTCACCCTTTCTGCATCCTAGAGGCCCTGATACCCCAATGATTTTTATGAGGCCCTGACACCCCAATGATTTTTATAACAGTCTCTGATTGTTGAGGCTAATTCTGTGAGGCTAAAGCGGCAAGCCTCAGTGAGCGCTTGAACACCAGTAGCAGGAGAAGGGGCATTCTTCTTTCTTAACACCAAGTGCAAGAGTTCAAAACAAGTAAGTGTTGGGCTGACAAGTCTGACACAGTGTCTCCCTACCCTCATTTAAAGGGCCCCAGAGAGATACATTTTAAATCAGAGGACAAAGGGAGTGAGCCCTCTGCCCTGCAGATCTCTGAATTTAAAAAAGGCCTGGCTCACAATGTAAACAGACAAAACTGAGAACTCTAAATTGTCCTTCCTACTAGATTGAATAGTTTCACTTTCTACAAGACATCTTCATCTTAGCCTACTATATTATAAACTGGACACTAAATGAAACCTCATTGCTTAGAAAACAGTTGGCAAACCAGATGTCTTAGTAGTTTGCAAACTAATGTCTCACTCCAGGAAAGATTTCTAGAAAGTTCTGTCATTGGCTAGTTCTCCGTCTCCATCACTTTCAGTCTCTCCATTTCTGTCACACAGAAGACCTTGTGTGTGCTAACTATATCATCGAAGATTCATGAGGCATAACCTCTGTCTCAGGAGCAGATTGTCAAAAAAAATATATATATATATATATATATATATATATATATATATATATACCCTACTAAATTCAATGGCCAATGGCAAGTCACAGAAACAGAAGTAGCAGCTTGCATGGAGGAAGGGATCATGACCAATACAAGGACTGAAAATTCCTGTCTCTGCATTTCTCAAGTGGTATAAAACCAGAGAAAACATGGTATCAAAGCACTGTCATAGTTAAATTAATAATCTTTAGCAAATAAGTATTTTCTTCTTAATAAATTAATCATTCTGAAGGATTAATTTTGAAAATTACAAACCTTTGTTTTCAAAGCTTCCATAAAAAGAAATGGTGAGCATTGTTGGTTTGGTTCCTGACATCTTTCTCTGTGGCTCAGTTCATTTGTATTAATCTAGGAACCCAAACAGCTGGGAATTTCTTTTCTTTTTTTTTATTTTCCACAAATGTGTGTGGTGTGCATGTGTGCACCAGCAGGCTTTTGTTGTAGTGGATATTCAGTGAATCTGGAAGCCTAAGGTTGACATTGTTTGTTCTTCCACTGATTGAGAGGCAGAGTCTCTTAACCCAGAGCTCACAGATACAGTAATCTTCCCAACCAGCTTATTCTGGGGACCTGCCATGTCTACCTTCTGTGGCCAGCGTTACAGGTCTGTCACCATGCCAACCTTACATTTACATGTGTTTATGGAGATTCAAACTCACAACCACAGGCTTGCTAGGCAACTGCTTTAACACCGAGCAATCTCCCCTAGTCCAGTAACAAGGGACTGAAAAAACGGACTTGAACCACTTGAATGAAAAGGTAACTTAGCAATATTTCATGAAATACTACACAGGAAGGAAAACCATAAAACCACTGACACAACTGGATTAATCTCTGAAGAATTAGGCAGAGCAGGGATTAAAAAAAGCCATTTCCAAGAGGAGTTACAGTGTTTGCTATCAGAATGGAGAGATGGCTCAGAGGTTAAGAGCATTGGGTGTTCTTCTAGAGGTCTTGACTTCAATTCCCAGCAACTACATAGTGCCTCACAACCATCTGTAATGAGATCTGGTGCCCTCTTCTGGTATGTAGGCATATACTCAGGCAGAACATTGTATACGTCATAAATAAATAAATCTTAAAATTTTTGCTATTATCACTATCAAACTTATGTGTTAAATCCCTAATACCCAGTGCTTTGGAATGATGGAAGGTTTCAGATTTGAGTCTATTAAATGAGACCTTTGAGATGGGCCATAAACCAATGTGACCACTATCCACCCCAAAATAGACACCTAGAAAGAATGTGAAAAAATAAGCAGGACCATTATTTGGTGATGGAGATGCCCAATATATTGGCTGTGGTGGTATATAGGTAAATGTATGTATGTACATATATGCACATATATATGTATAGCATATATATACATGCAATTAAATTTTTATAAAATTGAAAAATATCCCCACATAAATGAGTATAAGCACATTCAGGAAATTGGAGAAAGATGGGCAGATGCTGTCAAGGTCCTTGTCCTGGCTGTAATATTGTTCTATAATGCTGCAAAAGTTGACGGAGACTGATCAAAGAATATATGAGAACCTCTCAATGCTACTTATGCCAATTGTGTGCACCTCTGCAATTACATCAAAAAATTTCAACTAAAGATAAGACATCAGCAACCAAGATGTCCTTCAAAGGGTGAATGGATAAACAAACTACTAATCCATACAGTGGCATATCATTTAGTGATAAAAAGAAATGAGCTGTCAAACCACAAAAAGGCATGGAGGAATCTTAAATGCATATTACTAAATGGGGAGAAAAAGCCAATCTGAAGAGGCTATACACTATATGATTCCAACTAAATGACATTCTGCAAAAAGCAGAGCTATGGAGACAGTTAAAAAAAAAAAATCAAAGTCAGTGCTGCCAGGACTGGGGGAAGGGCGGATGAACCAGTAAAGGACACAATTTTATGGCAGTAAAACTATTTTTGTGTAACGGTATAATACTGGATACCAACTTTATTTGTTCTAATCTCTGGAACATACTTCACAAAGAGAAGCCTGCTATAACCATGGGCTTTAGTTAATGGTGATCAGTTAGCATTGGCTCTCTGCAATAAATGTATCATATTATAGGGAAACTGAGGGGAAGACATTATGATTACACATTAAAAACTTCCATGGAGTCATTTTTTTTTGTAAGCCTCAAATAGCTGTACAAAATAGTCACTATATTCTTCAAAGCACCGATCAAACTTCCTCCCATACAGCCTATAATCTACACCAATGGTTCTCAACCTGGTGGTCATGACCCTTTTGAAATCACAATAGATATACTGCATATCAAATATTTACATTATGATTCATAACAGTAGCAACATTAGAGCTATAAAGTAACAATAAAATAACTTTCTGGTTGTAGTCACCACAACATGATGAACTGTATTGAAGGCTCACAGCACTGGGAAGGCTAAGGACCACTGTTCCATCTACTCTCTTTGCCAAACTACTTTTGGGCAGGTTTGTCAAACAGTTGAATCCCAAAAACACCCAACAAACTAGTAGCATCTAGGTAAGAGTTTTCAAGCATAGTAAAGGGGAACAGTCTTACAGAAAGAAAAGGCCATATGCATCCAAAATAAGTTTGCACTGAGGCAGAGGACAGAGTTCAGCTGTTAAGATCATGCACTGATCTTGCAGAGACCCAAGTTTGGTTCCCATAATCCACAACTGCATACAACTGCAGCTCCAAGGGACTCTGTTGTACCCAGCATCCACAGGCACCTCCACTCATGTACACATCCCCACTCATACACATAATCAAATAAGGTAATCTAAATAAGGCTACATACAACTATTCAGTAGCTTTTTTCCCTTTTTTCAACACTATATGGAAATGCTGGCTATGTCATGCCTCTGAGCATGTGGCAGTTTTACATTTAAAGCATGTTTAAATAGAGAGTATGATTCCTTCTCCAGAAATACCAATTAGATTGAAAAGAAATAATATAGATGGTCTTACAAAAAATGGTTACAAATCCTCAGTAGTTATGACCCTGCAAATTGGGGCAACACTTTGTTTTACAGCTTGGAAAACTAAAGCCTGGGATATTTTTTATGTCCAATTGGAAAACTAGGGCCTGGGGTATTTTAAATGTCCTCAAAGCCACAGGATAAATTATGAGCATGGGTGAGCTGGAAAAAAAGCCTCTGTCTTTCCAATGGGTCCGTACTCACACCAGTGTACAGTCCTGACCTGAGTCTATCCTGTCCTTCCTGCTGTTTTCTTCCAGTACAAATGGAGGGTTCTGAGGTGCCTGATGACAGTTTAAATATTATTTACATAAAAATGGTCTGCAGCAGTTAGGTCTTCATTAACTTCGTCCTTTAAAATATCCTTGACTCATAAGAAATGAGATATTCTCAGAAATGTGCCTGATTGCTAGTTTCTATCTGGTTGAAAGATCCCAAATAAGTCATTAAAAATTATGGAGGACGTGTGAACCTCCAGGATGTAACAGAGCAGAACTGCTGGGAGCAGGAAGTAGCTAACTGAATTAAATCCACACTGGAGGCTCAGGGCAAAGTTATCCCCTCTGAAGAGGAGGACAAGAGCAGATACTGTCCATCCTATACAGAAAGAGATGGAGACCTTCAGGACTCCTCTTTCCGGTCTTCTGAGCTGTGAATGTACTAAGTCTGTCTCTCACACAGGGTTGTGGATGCCTCTGATGACTTCTGATGGTGTCTCTGGTGCTTCAGTAGTACTATGTGCTTACTAAGAGAGGTAAACACAGAGAAAGGCCCTTGTTCTCTGGGGACTTGAACATAGCATGTCCATGAAGAAATGAGACACAAGCAAAGGTAACTCTGGCAAACAGCTTGGATTCCAAGTTCAGATAGTCCCCAGTATATTTCCAAGCCTATCACTTACTAGTTTGTAACCACAGACATGTCAACCATGGGAATGAGCTGTGAGTCTACCTTATGCACTCTATATGTCTAGTATATTTTTGTATATGCCAGAGAAGCAGCAATGAACAAATTGCAGAGTTATATCTGAACAGAATCTTAGTTCCTAATAATTGAGTTCTTCCTGGAGTTTTGGCCCTATCATAAAAAAGAGATGTTAAAGGATCAATTAGGTAAGCAATAAAAACAAAGTTTAGGATCTAATACATTTGAGGAAAAATTAAAGAGGAATGATATCTAGTAGGAACTATTTTTTATTGTGATTAGCGAAGGTCTCGCTGAGGAAGAGAGGAAGGAGCAGAACTTCCAGAGAGTTCAAAGGTGAGCAGCAAGATCGAGGCCACAATGACTTTTGTGTACTTAGGGAAGACATATGAAAGAAGAGAAGGAAGGTCAGCATGCTGGAATAGTGCAAAGTGAACAAGAGCAAGAGCGATAGAAATAACCGAAATGTAGCAAGAGTCTGCTCAAATACAAGTTAAAAAGTAGAAAAGTTTTGGCTGTAAGTGCCCATAGCTAGAAGAATTCTCCAAACTACCACAGACAGTCACTGGTCAGTCGAAACACTTCACAGCTACCCTTGTTTCATTTCACATTTTCTTCGGAGGCAGCTATATTTAATGTGGAGCTACTTCTGCTAAGTCCATATCCACCTCTCATCAGACTGCATCCCCCAAAAGCCCTTCTCAGTGAGGCATACTGCCTGCCTGGCTCAATATAAGGCATTGACCAAGTAAAGCTGTGATGGTTTCATTGACCAGGTTGAAGATTCCCCACATTTGACTAAGTTTCATGAATTAATCCTGTTTTCTGAAGCTATCATTACAGTTGCTTTCAGTATAATTAATCAATAGGACACATCTTAAATTACTCTGTACAAGGAAGCTAAGGTAGCTCAGGCTCTCAATATTCTGTTGGGAAAGAATTTAATTGTAAGATGTGTTGTCAAAGCAATATAAGTACATCTGAGGGAGAAAGAGTGGAAGGTGGGGAAGGACAGGAGGGGGGATGCTTCCTTCTTTGTGTGAGAGCTTTCAAAGCACTCATTGCCACCACTGAGTTTGGACATATATTTTAAGGATGCTATAACTGCAGTGTATAATATATTGATTATTTGGAGAGACTATGGTTTTTTAAAGCAAATAACAAAATTCTTCAGTTTTTTAATGATTCACTTCAAAAACTTGCCCTTTCATGTAATAACCTGTGTAACCAGTTTAGAAAAGAAAAACACTTCTTTGTTAGAAATTTGGAATAATATAATGATTTCTTTCATCTGCTATCCAAATGACTAAGTGAAGGAAGAATGTTTAGACATGATAACTTGAGTCTGTTCTTGATGCTTGCTCTGCTCATGGCCTTTGCCTGGCTTTTCCCAGAGTGATGTAACATAGTTATCTCTTATGGTTAGAACGTTGGCTCTAGCACCACCCACATACACACACAAGAATGTTGAGATCTTTAAAATGGTATTATTTTGCATTAGCGTGTATATATATATATATATATATATATATTCCACACAGTTTAAATAATCTCTACCAGAATACT
This sequence comes from Sigmodon hispidus, assembly GCA_004025045.1. NCBI lineage: Eukaryota > Metazoa > Chordata > Mammalia > Rodentia > Cricetidae > Sigmodon > Sigmodon hispidus. The sequence continues at coordinate 46,727 of PVIH01012889.1, forward strand.
CACTATTATAAATGTCATAAGTGTATTTGGAGAAAATGACCAAAAGTATTTTATACATATTTAGCACAGATGCAGGATTATTTAAATATTTTCCATCTGCAGGTAGTTCAATCTGCAGAAGCAGAATCCATGGACATAATGAACTGGCTGTATTTCTGAGATTAAGCTTTGATCTTAAACATCATCATCTCCAATCACATACTTCAAGGTAGGATGCCAGCTCCAACTCCACTGTGTGCTCTCTCTTTCTCTTTTCTCCTTCCACCTTCTCTCTCTCTCCCATAATTCATTTTCCTTATGACAATAACCACAGTTTCCATTTATTTACAACTTTCAATCTTTATATGTCTTCAGTGTGACAGCTAATGGAAATGCATTCCTTATACATTCACTTTCTTTCCTTCCTGAGCTGTATCACTAGTGATTGTCACAGCTCCCTGGGAATATAGTGCCATATGACTGGCTACTAGCCAATAGGGAGTGAGCAGCTTTAACAAGGACTATTTCTAAGCCAGAATCTGAAGATGTCATGAACTATCTTCATATATCCTTTACCTTTCTTCTGGCTCCATAAATACAATAAGGTTCTATGCAATTGGTAAGGCATAAAATCAAGAGTTGCCAGGTTCCGAGATGTTTCAAGGAAAAAAAAAATTCTTCAAGGCAGGAACACCAGCATGTACCTATTAAATATGGGCCATTAGATATTCTTTGCTCTATATGTGATCCATTAGGTATCATTTGGTCATTGTGTTACAGCAGTTACTCTTGCCCTAAAATAACCCCCAACTGAAATATCAGTTTTTATTACAGCAAAGACTCTTATCTTTTGCATTCATCATTATAGCCTTACCACCTAGCACTCTAATAAATACTGCTGAGTGCTTGCACACATGAATGGGAGAATATATCTTACATCTATATTCATAGATACTGTTGTCATAGATCTAGCATTTATATACAGACGCAGAGTTATAGCCTATCAAAAAACTTTGCTGAGGGAAGAAGATGAATTTGGAAATTTATATGTTGCTTCAGTTCCTGGATCTTATGGTTTCTTTTGGGATGACAACTTTAGCCCAATTCTTGTTCCTCCTTCATGCCTCTCATCTGCCAGGCCCAACATTGAATGAGGGACCTAAGGATTAATCTTAACCTTGAATTGTCTGGCTCCTGTCAGTTAAAAACCAGACTGTGACATGGCTTTAACGTGGTCCCTTAACATTAGCATCTTTTTACTGTCAAGAGAGAGAAATGGGCTCATTTAGTCACAGTGAATTGCTCCCTGTGTCACAGGCTGCTTCTAGCCCCAATTCACCCCCTTTCACCCTTCCCCCATACCCACTACCACTAAATGAAGCCTGTATCCACTGTTGTATTTAAGCAAATATGCTACCCTAACCACAGCCTAGGGATTTCAAAAAGAAAACACCCATTATTCAAAAAAAAGGAGGGTTATACTAGGTTTTCTCAAGGCATGTGCCACACTGCCTAAGCTTTTCAGAAAGTGATTAATTTTTTGAGACCACTAGGTCACACTAATTGACATGAGCTGTGTAATTAAGAAGTCTCTTGTTTACACACCAGAAGCCCGGCCACTGTGAGGCTGAGTCTGCTTGATGGAATGTCTTTACATGTCAGGAGATCAACAACCTTTCTTATGTCCTCCTCAGTCAACTACATAGGCCCCTGATTGCTTTTCTGAGGAAACCTACACTGGTTTAGCTGTGTGAAAATGAGGCTGACCAGGGAAACACATAAGAGAGACTAAAGAGAAGCCGAAGTAGGGATCGCTGATAAGAGGTGCCTCATAGACCATGAAGGGTGAATCCATCAGTGGCTTCCGGAACTCAACCACTCAATATTACTAATATGCAAAGAGTGGACTAGATTTTGTCCATGCCAAAAGGTCACTTTTCTCAGTCTTTCTCATGGACAAGAGGGACATAAAAAGTACATGAAACCAGAGTATCGATTTCTGTGCTATGAAAACACAAGATGGAAATGTCCCCCGTTTGTAAGGAACTTTCCATGTCAGGAGTGAACACACATACACAAACACTCCTCTATCTATTCACCCACCTACCCATCTATCTATCTGTCCATCCATCCATCTCCCCTATGAGTCCTAAGATTTGGGAACCCCAGTGTGATTTCTTAAGAGATTCCAAACTGCCATTGTTGGAGAGTTATACTAACTGATACATTTCCAAATTTTCTCACAAGTACTCAAAGGTATACCTCACCTAAAACACTCTTTCCTTCCAAGGAAGGAAACCCCTCCCCCCATTTGACGAATGTAAATTGAGTTTCAACTTCATGCATGAAGTCTCTTTGGGAAGCCTTTCCAAGCTACGTGTGATACTAGGTAACTTGTATTTATTCCCAAAGTGTCACTGTGGATCTTGGATGTTAAGAGATTTTCTTATTGCCTCCCCAAGTCCCTGTCATCAGACTGTGGAGGAGTCCTCTCTTGTCCCAAAGCATCAGATAATATACAAGCCATAGTGTTGGAGTAAAATGTTGGGTAAAATGCTTTACTACTCACTTCCTCATTGCTAAAATGGGATTAATCATATCTGCATATTCTTAATAGGGATACTATGACAATCAGCATAATTTATATGAAACATTTTATATAATACCTCTCATAAAATAAACACTCAGTAAATATGTGCTTCATTATCACCACTACATTATCATCACAAATGCCCATGAATGTATGTAAAAGTAGACACATGGACATAGCATCTAAACATATGAATATAGAATTCACCAAACACAGACAGTAGTGTAAATAGTCATCCACCTGGAACTTAATAGCTTGCTAGAAATAAACAACTGCAGGGAAGAAGGGAGGAAAAGCCAGTTTGAGAAGGAAAGAAAAAATAATTGAGGGGACCATGAATTCAGTGCGTAGTTTATGGGCTTAGAGTTCAGCCAAGCATACGGACAGCTAAACTGAACCTGGGAGACCTTCACCCCACAGTTCTCACTCCTCAAAGCCTGGGTGATAGGAACACAAGAAGTTGAACCTGAGATGCTTAAAGGAGTTTGTCATGGTTGACAAACTCACAGCTTTTTTAAATTCAGTGCTTGACTCTGTGGTGGTTCCTTTTGAGGATGCGTGTGTGAAATAGTTTGGGTGGCAAAAGGCAAAAGCACTGTCAGGCTATGCATCAGTCAAGTGTATTTGAAGGCCAATGTGGACCCTTGGGTCAGAAGGCAGTTATGCCTAATCAAGGATGCAGTTTCTACAGCTAACACTGTTGCCACAAACTTGGTCAAAAGTTATCAAGTATAAGACAGAACTAGTGCCTTTCTATCAAGTGCCATTTTAGCTCTCTTCTCTGTACCATGAAGACTCTTCAGCTGTCATGTTAAGGGAAATGTTCTATTGCCATTTCGTGTGTAAAGAGATCTGTGATACTACTAACTATCCTACAATGCACAGAAGATAGATACTGTGTGTGTGTGTGTGCGCACACACACACACACACACACACACACACTATCTAGTCTGAAAGATTCATTGTGCCCAAGTTGAGAAACCCTAGACTAAACTAAGGGCTTAATTAAATTCATCACAAGAATTTTCCCTAAAAGCTTAACTTTATCACTTATATACTACCTTATAAGTAAATTGTGGCCTTTTTTCCTATGCTCAAAAAAAATGTACTGAAATGATTTTCTGTCTTGCCTCAAAGGTATATTTCTAAAACCCACAACTCACTAGCACATCCTGTAAAACAATACATAAATGTTCTTTGAGGTCCCCAGTGTCACCAAAGTCCATCCTAATTCTACTACCCTGGGGGATATAGCATAGCTGATGCGGGCAAAGTCATTAAGCTTGGTTATTACACATAAAATTGTTTCATGCCTATATATCTTTTTCCTAACCCAAGCTTGGCCAAAAGAGATACATAGCTCATCTGAAAAACCACATCAAACTATCAAACAATACATGCTAAAATCCACTCATACACATTGCAAGACACTTAGAAAACAAACAAACAAACAATAGCATCATAATTTAAAGGCAGGAGCTTGCCAGGAAACAGCTTCTAAGAAATTAAAACTTTATTGGATTCTCCCAATTCATCTCTATCAAGACAAAAAGTGGTCAGGCTAAGATGCTGTAATAGAACTTTTCTAAGATCTCTGGAGACAATATCATCCTGCCCCTGGATTTGTTCTTTTTTTAAAAGATTTATTTATTATGTATACAACATTCTGCCTCCACTATGCCTGTATGCCAGAAGAGGGCACCAGACCTTCAGATAGATGGTTGTGAGCCACCATGTGGCCACGGGAACTGAACTCAGGGCCTCCGGAAGACCAGTCAGTGCCCCCAACTTCTGAGCCATCTCTCCAGCACTGGATTTGTTCTTTAATGAGACTAATAAGTTTCACTTCTTTTTTCAAAAAATTATTTTGAAGACTATGTGATATTGACATCCACAGTCAATGCTCAAATCTCCTTATTTCTCCTTAGAGAATGTGCAGCTAAAATTTATCAAGCCCTCTTGCATTGAAAGCTGCACTTTAAGCCGATTTAACAGGCGTAGGAGCGAACTTTCAACACCAAGCTGTCTCTCTGACAGGTTGTGCAAGCACGCTTCAACGTTGACATGGCAATAACTTACCCATAAAATGAGATAGAGAGCAATGCAAGAAGGGCTCTACTACCCGAGATGTGTTCCCTGGTTTCACACTGTCTGGAAGCTTGTTAGAAACAAAGAAATCCAGCCCCTGCCCCCATCTCAATCAGTACTTTAACAAGGTCCTAAGGGATTCTCAGCACGTGAAGCGCTGGAGTATTATAGTCTAGAATTCCTAAAACACCTGCTTAGAAGTCAACTCATTTGTTTGTAGGTTTTCAGCCTTTTAACACATATGTATAATTCTATCAGGTTCATATGCTTTTTAGATGGTAGCAGGCTAGAAGATATTGGGTAATACATACATGTGGAGTACAGGGGCATTCCTGATGCAAAACAGAGGGTATAGACATGTTCTGTTTCCTAAGTGGCCCACTTATAATCAGCAGTTGGTGATAACGTTGCTGAAATTTTGGGAGAGAACAGAGCACAAGGATGGACTTCCTGGTTTTGTTCCTTACTCTTATCCAGTGAACTTCTACTTAGAACAATTTTAGAGAATAAGATTCTGTGTAATTGACTTAATCTGTAACTGTCTAGTAACATGAGCCCATACAGAAAGCCAAAATGAGGCTCTAAGGACACAGCTGCCTTCATCAGTGGGCGCAGGTGGTGCAACCCCAATTCTTATCTAACAAAAACAACTCCTTGATTGCAGATGCCTGGGGACAAGTGGCCTCACCTGCTCTTCACCCTCCCCCCAGAGAAACAATTATACTCTGTTTCTTTTGCCAAAAGTGTCTTCCCATCATCTCTTTACATTTAAGTCATCCTTAAGATTTAAGAAAAGCAAGAGGAACCCACCTGGAATCTCCGCATGTCACGTGGGTTTCCTGCATTCTTTAGGCAATTTTGGTTGCATTTAAGAAAAAACTTCAGGAAGAATCTGTAGAGAAACAGACAACCATGGTTAGCATTTCAGTCCCAACAATGGAAGTCACAGTCAGAAATCACTTCCCACTTCCGGGTTGCATGGTCTATTTCTTCCTGCATTAGTATTATACTGTAGGCTGGGTCTTCAGATTAATTGCATCCAAGGTGGATTTTCTTTCTGAAGAAAACACTTAGTACTGCCAACAGATCTCACAAAAGAAGTAAACCACAGGGGAATATTTTTATTCAGAGAGAAAATTATCATGTAATTTAACAAAGGTTACAAAAGGATCTAATTGAGAGTTTCCGTGGTCCCCAAGCATAACATATCACTTAAGTGTTCTAAGTTCACAGATGATGAATGGCAAAATGTAGACTGGATAAATATAAGGTGATGGTAAGTACTTTAAATCTTAGCATCTTCAAATAAAAGGAGGAGTGGTAGGATTCATATAAAGATTAAGCCCTGCCAACTTCTCCAATACCTCCCAATCATTTCTTCCTTCCTTCCTTTCTTTCTTCTTCCTTCCTTTCTTCCTTCCTTCCTCTCTTTCTCTCTCTCTCTCTCTCTCTCTCTCTCTCTCTCTCTCTCTCTCTCTCTCTCTCTTTCTTTCTTTCTATCAGACACTTGCCCTGAACAAACGCTATTTGTGATTGACCTTGGACCTTCCTGCCTCTCCATTCACCTTATGTTTTGAATCCGTTCTATAGTGGGAGCCACAGGTTGCATTGTAAAGGTAATCATAGTCTCCAGCTGGCCAGAAAAATCCCACCTATTTTGGTGAATCTATTTGAACTCTCCAGAATGCCTTGGTGTGTGTGATCAGGAATTGGTCACACTAAGTAACTAGTACAGCTTTTTGATTTTATCATGGAAGGGCCGTGGGTGTGATGAGTTTTGTGGTAGGATATTCATGCTGTTCACCCTCAGTTAAACCCCTCCTTCTCTTTTCTGTCTGGGAGAAATAGAGAATTTTTATGTCCACGTATTTGCTACATACTTTACTTTGGAGCATAGATAGATATATGAATGGAATGTATTAAAATTTTTCTAGAAATACTCCTTACTTTTGCCCCACTTTAAAGCTATACCAAAATAAAATTTCAATTCAATATAAACAACTTATGAAAACCTAGCCTTCCATGATTTTTCCATCCGAATTTAGTCTTGAGTACAATATCTGTTGGCAGTGTAGTCCTGTGATCATGACCGTCTATCTTAAAGGCACTACAAAAAGACACACCATACATACAAATTCAGAAGAATATCTGTTCTCCCTGAACTGTTAAGAGTCTTCCAGGGTGGGAATAAATGGGAGCATTGAAGAGAAACAATGACTTTTTCAAACAAAATGATAAGATTTTACAATGTAAGAGTCTTCTTAAATGAAGTCATTTAACCTTACACAACCCTCAAAGCCCATCAGGGAAGAGGCCTCTGCTAATGTTCACCCCTACATCCAGAGCCTCTCCACAGAGGCCAAAGCTTAGTGACCTTCTGTCTAGAGTGAATGACTCATAGAACATTGCTAAAGTCCAGCTGTGTGTAACAGAATCCACCCTGGGCCTCCCCCATGCCCAGAACAGCTCTGCCGCTGCACATGTTAGCTGTCGAACCCCTCAGTTCTCTTTCAACAGGGTATTTCACTGCCCTGTTCCTCAGAGCCTCAGAAGGCAACTCAAGCAGGACACGTGACTTTCAGACATTACTTAATGTGTAAAGGTAGTGGTAATGACTCCATTATATATTGTTGCTGCTGAGTTCTATACTTAGAAGAGTATATATGAAAACCATCCCAGCGTCCAGAGGGAGATGATCCCCTTTCTAGTGACAATGAAAGTTTGTGTGTGGTGCAGTAAGGTGTAAAAGCTACCATCTTTGTAAAAATACCCAGTATGGGGTTCACATCCAAACCTTAGTCAAATACTACCCATGTGCCTTTGGATGAGAGGCTGAACCTCAATTTTTCTCATCTATAAAATTGGCATGGTTAAAGCATGTACCTTACAAAGCAATTGTGAAATAATGGTGTGTAGTGCCTAAGGGAGGTCAGGAGGATGGAGGTGACAGTAGATACTTTTGAGTACTTTAAATATACCCGTCCTTTTCATCCTCCTAAATAACTTCTGCTGTCCACTCCATATAATCTAGGAGGACACTCAGAGTCAGACACATCTAACTGCTTGTCCAAAAGTGAGTAAATGTGGATATGGAATTCAACTTCTGATAAGAGAGGTCCCAGAAACAGGGCTCTGAAGCAGCACACCAAGGTAATGCTTGTACTGACTATTCAGTGAAGATGTTCATATTCATGTCCCACTGGTGGAAAATGAATAATACTGAGTAAGAGCAATAGTTTTACTAGGGGAAACCACAGGGTCATTACCCACCCCCAAGGCAACACCAAGCTAGGGAGGGCTATCACCACCATCTCCCCCCAGTGAGCCCCCCTGCCTGTCTCCCCATGGTTGATAATACTTGCCGCCTGTACGTGTTTAAGCCATTTGAGCCCAGGCCTGACAGCCAGATTCAGGTTGTTAGAAGGAGCTGTCAGCACACCCTCTGGCATCCTCAAGTCAGACAACTGCTAGCCACTGTGAGGGGTTCCATCTGGTGCCAAAATGGGTTTTGAAAGACAGGCAAACAGGACACTAGCTTTGCCAGAGAGAAAAGGAACCAAGGGGGCCAGGGATCCTATGCTGCAAAGATGAGTAGTGCTGGGATGCCTGTCAGCAGCTCATCGTTAACACAAAACCTACACCAGGCACACACCAGATCACCTTTAAAGCTATGCTGGGCACACAACAGATTGCTGCTAAAGCTATGCCAGGCACACCAGATCGCTGTTACCCTAAGCTGCCCTGCCACTTGGCCTGCTGGCAGAAACCCCTGCCCACCCCCTCAGCAGCAGATCACTTGCTGAAATTGAAGTCTTGACCATCTGTCATGGATAAGACAGCCATCAACTGGTGCCTAGGGCCTCACACAAGCCCTTATGTGGCAAAGACACAGTAAAGGGCCAGTTCTTTGGGGGGAAAGCCACCCACTCCAAGGCCTCAGGAATTCTCTTAAAGTTGTGTCCCTAAGTACAAGCCAAGTACCTAACCCTTCTGGATCACAATTCCTTAAAGGAGATCCAAGGAGTAAGGAGTTAAAAATACCCTCAGGGAGAGATTTACTCAGATTCAAGACACACAAACCTGGGAGATGATTTATTCAAGTAAATATATAAGATATCTGTGAACTTGGAGACACGTGTGTGTAGTGTCTGCTGCCCTACACAGAAGATCTCTGATTCCAAGGGGCTTTTAACAAAGTGGAAGGTATTGTAACACAAAACCATATGTTTGTCTAAAGAACTGCCGCATTCTGTGTGTTTGATAAAATGTCAGTGGAAAGAGCATGGCTGCCCTACCTCAACTGTGGGAACCTGACCCACAGCAGGACAAAGCTGCTATTGACCCTGCAGAGTTCTGAGGAGTTCCAGAAAGTCCGGGATCAAACTCTCTTTTTAACTCCACTCTTTTTTGGAGGGGTGGCATGGGTAGGTAGTGAGAAACCCAACACCTTTCAGCTAACTTTCCGCAGGAGTAATGTCATTATTATTTAATACATCTTTCACTGTGTTATTATTCAAAGCATTAAAGTTCCCACGGTCTCTCTAAATCCCAAGTGAACTTCTTTAAGATAGGGATGCCAGGAAGGCATCGAATCACCTGGAACATAACACACAAAGACTCAACAAAAATAAGGGACACTGTTATAGTTCAGAATTTGTATTCTAGATTGCCCCATAGGGCTAGTCATGATACCCATTTTCCATGAATTACAGGGCTTGTGTGTGTGTGTGTGTGTGTGTGTGTGTGTGTGTTTTAAGCATATTTGTGTATACAGGTGCATATATTCATACACGCACCCAGTGTATGCCCAGTGTTCTTTTCTATTACAATCTACTTTATTTCTTGGAGACAAGGTCTGTCATTGAACCTGGAACTTGTTATTTTCCCACTAGGTTGATGACCAGCAAGCCCCAGGAAGCCTCTTGTCTGCTCCTTGCACAGTGCTGGGATTTCAGTTACAGGTCCATGCTTTCAAGTGGATGCAGGAGACTTGGTCTTCATGTGTGTGCAGCAAGTACTGTTACTCATCTCCACAGCCCAAATCATAGGAGCAAGTTTTAAAGTGACATTAACAATCCTTTATTCTAACCCCTCCCCTTCCTGGGGGAGAAAATCAAAGATCAGGTAGCAGGATAATGCCCTGCAGTTCCCAGTGGCTGTGAGAGCAAAACAGTATTTCACATGTGCTGAGGGTCAGCCCTGTAATCTTGCCAATGTGTTCCAGCTCCTCACACCAGTCTAGCAAGAGGTCAGCACTCAAGCATGTGAATTTTTTACTCTACTACTTCATTTAAGGAAAGTGACAATCATAAAACCAGAAGTGACATCCTATTAAAAGTTGTGTTCAGGTTCCTCAATCAAGCTGATGTAGGACATTAGCTTATTATTGGAGTAATTGAAACAGGCACACATGTTGTAGAATACTTTTGTTGATTCGGTAATATACTTTATAGAATTTCCCCCAAGCAATAGAATTTCAGTATCTGCTTGGAATCCTTGTAACTAGTGTAGTATTGTTGACCAAAAGTATTGTGTTACAGAAAGAAAATCCATTAACAACCATAATCAGACTCCTACATAAGAGTATGAAAAACAAAACAAACAGCAAATGCTTGTTTCCAGATATACAATGGACAGCATGGGACATAAAAGGAGTGGGGGTTAGTAAATACTGGCTCACTGAGAAGAATCTAGAGCCTGCCTTTGAATACAAACCAACAGTTTCCACATTAAAGACAGTAGCAGAGTAGACAATCCAATTTTGTTGGAGATGTGACAAATGTAGGTCAAATCTAATAATTCCGTGACTGTGAGTGGTGTCAGCCAAACATGGGAATAATGAAACTTTTCCTATCATACAACTGGGTAGCTTTCATCATACATGGAGCTTTATTATTTGACCAACTGTGTGGTCCTCACCAAATAGATGCAATCTTTCCATGCCTCAGTTTCCTCATATATAAAATGGAGAAACCATTAAAATGGGTTTTAGAAAATCAGTGAGCTTTTGAAGGTTGTGGAAACCTAGCACAAAAGAAGCAACAATGTTCACTGCTCTGTTATCTGCAGCAATGGCATACTGCCTAGACTAAGAGAAGCTAAGAGTTTCAGATATGAAAAAAGATTACTTCTCTGGCATAGTGCAAGCTAAGAAAATCAGTGAAGCCCTGCATACCTGGTAGGCACTACAGACTTCATTGACGGACAGAAAGAAAACAACTATGAAAAAGAAAATTGCCAAGGAAAGGCAACAGTAGAGCAGCTTTGCCAAAGCAAAGCAAGGCTGGCGCTTAAAGTATGGCTAGTCAGAACTGAAGGGCAAGAGTAAGAAAACTGCCTTCCAAGGGGCAGCCTGCATGCTGGTAATTGCTATGCAAAGCAAGTGCCCTAGATCTGGACTGAACAGGTTGAGTTTTTACCTCTCCCAACCCAAAGTCTCAAAAATCACGTCTGTTTGCTTGCAGCTGTGCTCATCATGTCCAGGCTGGAAGGGAAAAGTGTCAAGGCCCAACTGAACAGAGACATAAAATGCCAGTTTCTATCTTCAAACTCTCTGAAAGTTCCCCTGACTTATGCCCGCAGATGGCGAGGCAGCAGACGGTCCTTCCCAACGGTATTCGGTACGCAGGGACGCACTCTGGCCTGACACATGAAACAGCTGTGTGGAAACAAATGTGGGGCCCTTTTGGGTGAAGTTCAAGCTGCCCCCCCCGCGCCACAGACACACACACACACACACACACACACACACACACACACACACACACACAATCTGGAGGGAGACCAGAGAAAAACCTTGGGATTAAAGGGACTTCTTTGGAGTCATCCACCACACTATCATCTTTGCCATCAGGCTTTCAGCCTCAAAATTATCACCAGAATTCTAGGATTCTGGCAAATTGAAAAGATTTAACTGTATAGCACATGCCCCTTCCCAAGACCACCGAAGCTGCCAGAAGCTGTCTGAGAAATGCCCTCCCAGTAGCTCTTGAAGACTCAGGGGCGCTCCATGAACGGGTAAGCTGGAGTCTGAACCACCACCACCACGGGATACAGCTGCCTTGAAAACAGGGAAGGCCAAACAGAAAGAGAAAACTCTATGTTCAATGTCAAAGAAAATGGCCTGGCTTCTAATTCACAGACTACACTGTAGGGAACAGTTCATCCATGTGAAAACATGATACCCAGAAGTCAGCCAAGATCCCAGGGAGGCCACAAGGGCAGGCTGGGGAGGCTGACCTGAGCAAGGGTTGACCTCTTCTCCTTTTCTGGTAGGAAAAGCAACACCGACTGTGTCCTGTCTGACTTAGTGCACAGTCCTGCCTGTGACACTCAGGGGGCGGAGGGGGAAGGAGGAGAGTATGGGGGAGCTCCACACACATGAAACCATGAGGTCTTTTTTTGCTCCCTATAGTGGAGAAGAAACTGAAATTAAGCTGTGGTGCTGTCTTGGGGCTCCCCAAGGGAGCACACATAGCTGCCCCTATTATTGGCCACTGACTTCAAGAAGTTTACCTTCCCTGGCAAAGGCTTCCTGGATCTTGGGCATTTCTGGAAAGTGTGCACAGCCTAAAGAGATAAACACGATCGCCTAGAAAAGGATTCATTACCACAGAGCTCAGAGCTTGGCTTTGGCGGGAGGACTTAATTAGTGGCAAGAACTTAAAGGGGTGTTGAAATATCATAGCAGAGGATTAAAGCATTTAAAAATAGTTTAAAGGAAAAGGACCCACTGCAAATAGGGTCCTTATGCTAGGAGTCAAATCCAAAAGACAGCGAAAAGGATCAGGACAGCCAAAGGGAAGGAAAAGGTTCAGGGACCACAGGGACACAGCGTCTCATAATCCCTCAGAAGAGACATTGAGAAGTGTGTGAAAGGGAAGGGCTGTGACTTAACATTGCCTCCTGTTGACCCAGCCTAGCTGATTCTCCTGGCCATGTTTGCTGACCATTGAATAAGAGACGGTGATAGAACCAAATCTGAAAGCCCTTGTGACAGAAAAGGAGATATGTTCCAGGCAAGCACTTTGACAGCACTCCCAAGCACCAAGGCTTTCTTAGCACAGTATATAAAGGTTCAAATTGGCCTGGGAGGAAGCTTGGAATCAGTGTATATGGTTCAATATGCAGAAGAAATATTGCAGAGAACAAACCAAGTGTTTGTCTGACCTTTTTGGGACTGACTGGGAGTCAGACTAAGCAACATTGACTTTAAACCATTTTTGTCAAATCGAGCATAGTCTACAGGTAACCAGTGGACCTAGGACACCTGCAGGCTTCGGACAGCTTTCAGAAGTGTTGGGCCTTGGAGTTCTATGTTACCATTATAATGTGTTACTCAGGATAGAATGTAAGTATTGCTTACTTACTCAGGATATGACAGCACATCCTTAAGAGTCAGGCATACAGATTGAGGCAAAAGAGCCTCAGTACTTCATCTTACTACTTTTGTAGAAAACATGGGCACAAGACCCATTTGTGATGCCTTATGTTTGGCCTTTATTAGTTCCTACTCTTCCAAAGGTTAATGGAGTTCTGGCTTATCCTCATTTCATAGATACTATATCAAACAATATAGAAATTGCTCATTTAAATATATTCTGTATTCACATATATCAGAAATATATTTGTATATATATATATCTTATTATCTTATAATGGGAATGTAATCATTGACCATATCTGACTATACACATCATCATCACAACCAAGTTAACTCAAAATTAGAGCTAAAGCCAACATAAGAAATTGTAGCACTTTGAACTCAAGCAGTTCTGATTACCAATTCTAATAGGTTTCAGGTTTGCTCATAACCACTTTAAGTGTGACCCCCTCAAACACATTTTAACCCTACTGAAAAGACTAGAATATTTAACTGTAACAAAATAGAGAATTAAGACCAAAGCAAAACAGGATAGCCTGGGTCTCTTTGGGGAAAGTCAATGAACATCTCCAGTGTTTAGTTTGATTATACATCAATATATGTTCACAGTCATTGCCTTTGAAAGTCTTTCATGCAGACAGAAGCCACAGGTAGAAAATGAAAGGCTTTCCTCTCCCTATTCTTCAATATGTGTGTGTTTAAAATTGTGAAGCCCATTCATTTTAGAATCTGATGTTCACATTTCACTTGCCCCTTTTAAAGACTCAGATAGTTTCAGTATAGCTCTCTTCCATGGAGGTGACAGATGCCATGGAAAAAGTAAGAAGTTCAGTTCTAAAATAACAGAGACATACAGCTTTCCCTGGATGCTCAGGTTACTATCCTTTTCCAGACTTGGTAAAACATAAATATCTTTAAGTATTCATTCACTCATTTAACTGACAGATATTTCTAGAAAGCACAGGATGCTCTGGGATCTCTTAGGTGGCAGTTGTATTCTAAGCCTACTGGTTTTAGTTTAAGGATGTTGTTCAAAAGAAAGTTATTTAAGTTCAGTTTTCCAGGAAAATGTTTGACACTTAACGATAGCGTATTAGAATAATTGTCACATGTTTTAAATGGACAATTAATCTGTTGTGGCTATTAGGTGGGGGCCAAATCAGTGAATCTTAAAGTGTCTCACAGTGCCAATAGTGGACATTTCCAGGTCTCTTCCTCCTGCGCCTTCTCCTCCTCCCTCCTCATGCTCTTCCTCCTCATGGTCCTCCTCCTCTTCCTCCTCCTCATGCTCCTCCTCCTCATGCTCCTCCTCATGCTCTTCCTCCTCATGCTTTTCTTCCTTATGCTCCTCCTCCTCTTCCTCCTCCTCATGCTCCTCCTCCTCATGCTCTTCCTCCTCATGCTTTTCTTCCTTATGCTCCTCCTCCTCTTCCTCCTCCTCATGCTCCTCCTCCTCATGCTCTTCCTCCTCAT